>APFE030745979.1:0-35321 GCA_000404065.3 Pinus taeda
AAGAGGATCAAATATTTTTTCAGTCTATGCTAGTTTGCATATCACGATATTTGATACCTCTCGGTGGTTAGTAGATCCATAGTAAAGATGATCTATGCTAGTTTAATTCCCCCATTTAAATAGGCTACATTCTAGGTGAATACCATGGGTCAATACCATGTGCCATTTTGGTGAATACCATGGGTCAATACCATGTGCCATTTTATTTTTATTAATACTAATATTAGGGTTAATAATGTTTTTTTGCATGGTATTAATAACAATCTAGTCCATGGTATTTGTCCCATAGTATTTTGCCCATAGGTTTCACCTAAATATAACACATTTTTTTGAGTGTTCGTAAATACAAGGTGACTTATGGAGTAAATATAAAAAAATGTTTTATTTGTTTACCATACCTCTCATTTATTTATATTTGTATTATTTTACCATACCTCTTTTACAAATATGGTATTTGGCCCATAGGATTCACTTAAATAAAACTTGTTTCTTGAGCCTTCATAAAATAAAACGAGGGTTATGGACTAAATATAACCTTCATAAAATAAAACGAGGGTTATGGACTAAATATAAAAAGAGGTTTTATTTATTTACCATACGTCTAGTTTATTTATATTTTTATTTATTTACCATACCTTTTGAGTAAGTATAAAAAACGTTTTATTTATTTACCATACCTCCACTTTACTTATATTTTTATTTGTTTACACCCTTGTATGTATATAATGTGACTTATGGAGTTAATATAAAAAATATTTTATTTATTTACCATACTTCTCATTTATTTATATTTTTATTAATTTACGACACCTCTTTTATAAATATGGTATTTGGGCCATAGGATTCACTTAAATAAAACTATTCTTGAAAATGGGCGAATGGATTCACTTAAATAAAACCTATTCTTGAAAATGGCAAATGGAAGGTTGTAACTCCTAATTTCAAGGGCTAAATTTACCCTTTTTACCCTCTGCCTTAAAATAAGGTGGGCTATTTGAGGTGGTTTGTAAAAATGTACTATGATACAAAATATTCGCCCACTAAAAATTTAAAACCCCTTAATTTCGCCAAAGGGCGAACATTCGCCCCTAAAATTTTCTATGACTGCCGCATGTGTGAAACTATAACTCCTTAGAATAACACACAATTAATGTTCAACCATAATGTATCTTAGCAACTTATACACCCAATTCCTCATGCTCTACTTGGTAGAACCAAAATTCCATGATAGTGAACAATCTAGAGTGATTTTAGAACTTCTTACCACAATTGAACAATTATTGGGAATGGAAAAAATAGATAGTTCATTGGATTTCCATAATCTATGAGACAATTATATAATTAATTGTATCTCCATCTTAGTCATAGAAAGCACACCTATTGGGACCTTGCTAGCTCCACTTTTGGTCATTTCTTCAAGTAAAATCTTTATTACCCAACACTAACTAAAGAAAAATATTTTTTCTTTATGGACATTTACATATACATACAATTGGTTGACACCCTGTATTTTATTCATTAATATTTACATAAGAGAGTTCCTTATATCCATGTTTTACTAATGGAATTCTAGCCGATATATTTCGTGACCAGACCAATTGGTCTTCCTCCTCATTTGGTGTTATAGAAATCTGATGTTGAGTGAGAATCCCAGTAAACCTGTCATATCCTCAAAAAATTAGTTTTGATTCGAACATTCAATCTCTAAACCAACCTTAATGTCAACAAGATAATATAAAACCCTTTGGTTTAGTTGATGCCTCAAATCGTAGGGGTAGAGAACAAAAAGATTCTCCCCCTATTAATGAATCCAATCACAAATGAACTTGGGACCATTTCCTATTTTCCATAGACAACCCACCTCCCAGCTAACAAGAATGCCTAAATGAATCCCTCCAAATATTTGAAGAACCTTGCAATAAATTTACTTGAGTTCAGATCCACTATTTCATAATGTGACAAAGGAAGTTTTGTTTCACTACTTTACATTTGTAACATCCCTCAGTAGACCTCATACAAAAATACATAGGATTATAATTTTTACCACATTTACTAGAATGTAATATTCCAAATGACTTTTCAATTAACTTATAATAAAATTTTAAGATCACCATCATAAAGTGAAGGAACCTGAGGAAAGGAATAACAAATCTTGTAAAGAAATAATTACTTGTGCGACATGCAAACATAGTGCATTATGTCACAACATTGCATCATTCATTGTTCAACTAATGAGAGCTTACTTATAAACAATTGGGTAATGTAATTTCCAACATCATGGAAGGCAATACATCATGAAGATAAAAAAATAGCAAGGACATAGTTGAACACTGATATACCAAGGAAACCTCAAAAGGAAAAAAGCCACAAAAATTTATTTTATTAAATGTTTCATGAGGGAGTTCACCCCTCAGTCAATAGAAGCAAGGGATTCCATTCATTGTCCATTGTTAATAGCTTAAAACACAATTTTATCTTTAATTTAAGCATAAATAATTAGAGACCATTACATTAATCATGATATCATGTTTCTCAAAACACTTTACCCCACCATTCCTTAAGCACTATGTGTTTCTGGCCTGGTTGTTCCATGCAATGGATTATATTGCATTTGATGACCATTCACTCTACATCGACTAATAGTCAATTACAATTACCTAATTTCCTCTCGTAGTGTTAATTATAAGACATATTTCTTTGTTGCATAAGAGATGGATTAGACACGATTATTTTCTCCCTCACGTAAGTCATAATTCATTCCTGCATTTACTACTATCAACTAAATTTTACATCATTATATAACATGTCCATTTATCAAGTCCAAATAATCAATCTCTACTAGATATGGTTTAAACATATTTTGATGTTCCACTTTCTTACACATGCATCAATAAAATGCATAATGATTATGAAGACATGCCTCTTGATTGACATCACATATGCATTAATTAAAAGAAAATAATTTCACAAACATGTCTACTTACATATGTATGCATACAACTGTGAAAAATTTCTAATAAGCCAAACCTCGCATGCATAAAATAAAATGATTAAATATTACCAAGGCATGGCCATGTATCCACACTTCACATGAATTATAATAAAAGGGAATTGTTACATTTTACCTCTTCCCACAATAACATCATAATATTTTAAAAGACTCCACATTTCTATCACTAAATCCTCATACAAGAAGAGAGAGATATTTCCAAAAGATAATCAGCATCTTTACTATTATTTATTCACCCAAGAGCACATTCTTTCCCAAAAAAATTCAATTGCAACTGCCCAAATTCCTTTTAAAAGAATACTAGCACAATAGTTATTATCTTTGTTTATGCAACTACAAAGTATTTTTCCAAAAGAAACTAGTCCAATAGCTATTATATTGTGCATGTAAAAAGTCATACTTTTTCAAGAAAACTAACACAATATCTATTCCTTTTTGCATATAACACATTTGTTTTTAAGAAATATAACATAATATATATTATTTTTATACATATAAATACATATTTATTTCTAAGGAAATGTAACACAATAGCTATACTTTTTATCCATATAAACACATATTTTTTCCAAGAAATCTAATACAAAAGCTTTTTTTTACATCTAAATACATGTTTCTTTTTAATAAAATATAGTACAATAGATATTCTTTTTGTGCATATAAAAACATAATTGTTTTTCAATAAATATAGCACAATAGCTATTATTTTTGTACATGAAAATTCCTATTTTTCTTTTCAAGAAATCTAACACAATAGTTATATTTTTTGTACATGAAAATACATCTTTCATTTTCAATAAATGTAACACAATAGCTATTTTTTGATGTGTGCAAATACATATTTCCTTTTCAAGAAATGTAACACAATAGATATTATTTTTGTGCATAGAAACACATATTTCTTTTCAATAAATCTAACAAAATAGATATTCTTCTTGTGCATGCAAATACATATTTCTTTTTAAAGAAATCTAACATGGATTCCTAACTTTTCATAAAAAAAGATGAATATGCGATATTTTTCAATAAAGGATTAGTTACTTATCTTTGTAACCATTATAACTGATGAACCCCATCCAAAATCGACTCCAATTTCAAGAAACATTATCCAGAAGAATCGAAGAAAGTATATGAATGACTCATGTGATGTAACACTTCACTTATTCCAATTTTTTGCCATTCATAGTAGATTTTGAAATCCAATCTTATGAGAGTCCCAAACTTTCGATAATAGCAACAACTTTGGTTCACATAGAACCATAAATTTACTAGTGAGCATGTGGAAATGTGTTATTGTGTTATTGTTGGGAAGAAATACAAGGAAGGAAAGCAAGATGCAGTTTGAAGTAATTCATTATAGAAGCTTGATTTTTAATGTTGGGTTTATTATTAATGTTGTGTCACATCAGATACAGGGATATAATGAAATTAAATCAAAACATAATGTGAGATGACAATGAAGTTCCCTTTATTGCTGATGCCAAGAGTATCATATGACATAAGAAAATAAATGTAACTTATCATGGTTGTTGTAAGCCACTAAAAACCCTAAATTATTCTTTATTCCCATCATAGCATGTGAAGTGAATGACCACACTTCTAACAAATAAAAGAAAAATAATATTTTCATATTATATAAATGATAAAATTTAATATATGATTTTAGGGGTATTACATTCTTCCCCCTTGAAGATAGCATTGTCCTCTATATTCATGTCATCATTATTATAATTTTGTAGAATATTTATCTCGTACTAGAAATTAGTATTTTCATTTTGATTTATTTCGACTCACAATTTTCTTTTAAGATTAACTTTCACTCATGGCATCTCCCTTCTGTCATGATAGCTCTATAACCAGAACAACCAAAATGAGATCCTTACCCTATAAAATCATGGATTTTATTTTCAGAGAACAATAATAAGTAAAAAATTATGTTTTATTGATAATTATAGACTTTGAAATCTACAAATATAGTCAATTTTAGTTCAAATATTTTAGCAATTATTCAATTTTGGATAAACAAAAAACAAAGTTTTTATGAAAATTATTATTACCTTCGAATACTCTTCGAAATCATGGTCACTTCATGCAGTGATTTAACTATAGGTTGTTTATCAGTTGTAGAAAGAACTCTAAGAGTTGTTTATCAGCTTGACATCAAGCACTTTGGGTGGTATATCAACCTCCATGGAAAGTTCCCTGTGGCATATGACCAACACATCTAATTATTATCTCTCAATAATAATCATATTATTTTCAATCATATCATTTTCAATGAAATTCTGTTCACAATAATTTTAATTATTAACCATTTACCACAATACTTATGTCACTACTCATATATCATACTTCTTTAATAACATAAACGATCAAAGTAACCGTAACCGCATAAGATGTATATTGTCTTAGCTCTTGCTAAATACATGCACAAATACTAGTAATACCCTTCAAATACACTTCCTGTTTTTCTGCCCTGAGCGTTAGGCTCCCTTTCTATAAGGAAACAAATCAGAAACCTTTCACGGACTTATACCTTCTCAACCCAAGTAGCTTCCTACTAAATCTATATATAGGTCTAGTCTTTATCTCCAATTGGAACCTTTAAATTCATACAACCTTTCTCTCCCAAAGTCTTTTCATACATCTTCCATCCATGGAATTTATCTCAAGAATTGTGAGTTCTTGGTAACAATATCAATCAAACAAGGTCATCCCTTTAGAAAAAATGGAGATTTTTTTTCCTATCCCTTCCTAAATCATAATCGATTGCCATTGTTTCCTAATGGTTGGGAGTATAATATCCCATATAGTGGCTCCTATAATCTTCCAAAAATAGTAATAATAAAATCACTTTGATTTTATCAATAACATAAGTATTTTTCATCTCATAAAGAATATTTAATTTTTAGTTTTGGGTTCTTCAACCACATGTCATCATAGAAAATCATAAAAGTCTATTTAAAAATGAATTTACCACTCAGTCTTGACTTTTTTGGTAAGTATGCATTTTAAGGATAAAAATCGAAGTCATAATTTGATTTCCACTCTACATAAATGCTTCCTTAAAAAAAAATTCCAATCATCACTTATGATTTCTACGAGCTCATGGATCCTTGAAAGGCTTCAAGACCTATTACACGAGCATACTCACAGTTTTGGCCTTCAATCAAGGTGTTCAAAGAAATCCAACAATTAATGGGAATCACGAATAACATCTCATTTCACATAGGTGATGTTCTTTTCAAGATTTCCACATAATAATCAACATGCAATTTACAAGAATGTTGGTATATTTTCTATGCACAAATCTTGCATGTCATAACAATAGACATTATAACTTCACATTTGTAGTTGGAAATCACATTAAAATGTTTAAAATGTTTTACCTTTCGATGGTTCTTATATTATGTGCTACTGGAATCTTGGTGATGTTACTATGTTTCCATCAAGTTATCCTTGTTTGATCACCCTGACAAAATTATTCACAATTATATGTCTTAAGACTATGCTTGTCACAGAAGCATCTTATTTACAAACTTCTTGTCAAATATACTCAAAATACATTTCAATGTTCACATGCACCAATATTTTTTTAATCCTTCAACAAGGTAATATAGTACTAGTATTGTTCATCTTTCACTTAGACTTCCGTGCATTAAGAGTAAGCATAGTCAAGGCAAGTATTTTATCTGCCCCAGCCTTGGTGATTTCAACCTCTAAGCACACCTTCTTCCTTTGGCTCCCGGGGCCTCCTACTCCCAAGTATTTCTGCCCTCTACTAGTATGGAGTGGATAATGTAGAGCCTCCTCTTGAGGGTGCATCAATTCCTGTCTCATTTGCCATAACATCAGTTCAGTTGGAAGAAAATGTGAAAACCTTTTCCTCTCTTCTCTCCTCCTTGGGACCGTATCGTCCCACACTGTCCACATCAAAGTTTGTTAATAAGATTGATGAAATACATGAAATAATTCTTCCTCCCTCCCTTCCTCGCCATGAAACCTTGTCCCTCTATGAATGTGGTTTTGTGGGTCAATTTACTGGTCTCTGGCCCTCTCCCCATTTGGCACTCAAATTGGTGGAAAGAAACTATACTTCAACTATCATGGGGAAAATCTCCATCAGGTTTTTTGGAAGACGTTATTTTACTTTCCACTTTGAATTGAAAGATGAAAAAGATTTAATCTTCCGAAACAGGACATATTTCATGGATTCAAGAGAGATTAATCTAAAAAGATTGACTCCAGACTTCAATCCAGTGTTTGATGTGACAAATGAAGTGCCAGTATGGGTAAGGCTTCCCCATCTTCCTTTACATTGCTATGGATATGAATCTATTAAAGAAATAGGAAATGCAGTGCGGAAAAATATCGGCATAAGTGAGCCAAAGGAAAACATGAATGCGTGCACAAGAATATGTGTGGAAGTAGATATAGAGAAAGTACTTTTGGAAGTAGTCAAGATCAAATTGGATAACTAGGTTCACATTCAATAGCTAGATTATGAAAAAATTTCATTCAAATGAAAGGTATGTCATGAATATGGACATTTTGCAAAGAAATGTGTTAAAAATAAGGAATCAAAAGAAATAGAAAACCAGGAACCAAAGTGGAAGCAGGTCAAGAAGAAAACTTCAACAACCAAACCCAAACCCTCATCCTATCCTTCTTTTGACTCCATCCTCCCATCCTCAACCCTACCCCCTGCTCCATCCTTCTCGACAACTTTTCCCTCTCCCAATAAAGATCCATCCTTTCCCTCCACATCTGTTCTTGATCCAGGTGGATATTGGTGGCCACCTACGAAATCCACTTGGACTCTCATCATTGTTTCTTTTAGCTTTTTAGTTTCCTTAACTGTAGCCTAGTTTACTATTTTTAATAGTTTTTCGGGTCCTAAACTTCCAAAGCCATTTTGAGGCCCTAAATGATGTTTTTTTGGAAAACTTGGAGAAACATGGGTCAATGGACCAATGTTATTCTTCCTAAAGTTGTAGTTTTCAGATATATCTTTCTAACTAGATACTCTGCGTGTCAAATGGAGATCATATGCCAAAGTTACAACCCTAGGAAGTTGGTGTACCAATTTACCCAAACGGGGCCCATAGTTTGGTGTTTCATCTTCTAGGGTTAGGTTTTCGAATTCTAAGGATTTTCCATTGTTTCTCAACAATAAATAGGCCTTCGAGCCTCATTACAGCAAAATTTCAAAGGCATGTAGCTGCCACATCCCTTCTCAGAGATAAGCTACCATCACCCTAGCTAGTTTATTTCCAACTCTGTTTGTAAGCATATCTCAGTATTTTACATTAATGAAATGAAGTATTGTTTCCACTGCATCTCTGTGTCTATGGTTATCTTTGTAATTTGTTGCATTCCAAATTAAATCTAGATCAGTGGTATCAAAGCGGTCTGCTTTTTCTCTGTTTTTCTTTGCATGTCCCTAACGAGGTCGGGATATAAGGAGTTAGGGCTTGAATTAGTCGACCCTTCGCAAGACCAGCCTCGCAAATCACGATGGCCTCCCATGATGGATGAAAATAAAGACAAGAGGGTAGAAGATCCTATCAAAATCTTGCTCCAAGAAGAACTCAAGTGACAAAGGAACGTGATGATAGACAACTTCACCCAGATCCTTCAGTGGGTACCCAGGGGCGATGCATCAGCTTCCAACAGCTACTCTAGATATTCCACACCATTTAAGGTACAAGTTATTTTTGAAATCCCCATATTCAAGGGTCAGAAAGACGTAGATGTGATTGATAAATGGTTAAATCTGCTAGAGGGTTATTTTTCTGTTCATGATTTTTCCAGTCTAGAAAAGACTATTTTCGTTCTTCTCAAAGCAACCCCCCATGTCAAGGAATGGTGTGTAACCTACTGCAAGCAGAAGGATGAAAGTACAGGCTCACTGTTTTCAGCCGCACCCACCTGGGATTCCTTCCGAGAGGCCATCAAGGGGTAGTACTACCCTGTCGGAATCTATGAGGATTAATAAATAAAGTGGACCACACTATGGTAGGGAAGGGACCAAGACATGCCAGAGTTTACCAATATTTTCCATACCCTTTGCGCAAAGTTGTGTATCAAGGATTCGGAGTAGCATTTGATACTCAAATACCGCGACTGCCTGCACAAGTACATCCAGGAAGAAATAGAATTCATGAACATCCCCTCGCTCGGCACGACATACTAATATGTCATCAAGGTCGAACAAAAGTCTATACAAAAGAAGCGAGACTTTGGATCTACAAATCTAAAGCAAGGGAAAGGTGCTCCCAAACCGTAGAACAAAGGACAAAGCCAAGGCAGGGTGGCCCAAGAAAACTTGCCAAAGCTGCAAGAAAAGAACAGTGTCATAAAGCCGAAAAAGGACATAGGAAAGTGGTGTGAGTTCCATAAGAGCTCCACTCACAACACAAGTGAGTGTCGGGCCAAACAATCCCTATTGGCCGAGATAAAGGTTTCAGAATTAGATGCATGTTTCGACTCTGAGTCAAAACGCGATAAGGGGAATGATAAAGTGAAGCAGATTATTGATGCAAAGCCTAACACCATTGTTTACACCATGAAGATCCAGAAGCAGGAACCCGAAGATCCAGAGGAGGAGGAGTGTCTCTTCCACTCCCATATGTGGGTAAAGGGCTCCTCGCTACAGTTCATTGTCAACAGTGGGAGTTAAAAGCACCTCATTTCAGCAGAGGTCATGAAGCGGCTGGGCTTACCAACCATAGCACATCCACAACTGTACACCATCGGGTGGCTTCACCAAGGACAAGATCATCGTGTGAGCCGGTAGTGTCACCTTCCATACAATATCAAGCCCTTCACAGATAAGGTATTATGTGACATTGCTCCCCTTTAAGTTTGTGATGTATTATTAAGACAACCTTACTTGTGGAAGCGACATGCTGTGTATGAATCAAGTCCCCATGTTGTTATTGTTACTTTGGGAAATAAGTTGTACAGGATACCAGAGGTAGCACCGCCTACCACCATCTCCCCGATTATTGAAAAACAATGCAGTAAGCTCATTTCCAAAACTGGAAAATTTGTTTTCCTGATGATATGCCCCCAAGGAACGAAGAAGATGGTGGCCACGACCTCTGGACAGGGCCCCACCGCACGGCAACTACAGATGGACAAGGTTGTGGATGAGTACAAGGATATCTTCACCTCCCCCACAGGGGTTCCTCTACACTATCAGGTCAAGCACTCCATCAATCTGACCCCAGGTGCACCACTGCCTAACGGTCCAATCTATCGGTGCTCTATTCTGGAGAATGATGAAATCAAGAGGTAGATTTAGGAGCTGCTATAGAAAGGTCACATCCATCTAAGTTCATATCAGTGTGGGAGCCTGATCGTGTTGGTACAAAAGAAGCATGGGACTTGAAGACTTTGTACTGACTATCCAGCACTGAAGAATATCACTGTCTGTCATAGGTACCCGATCCCATGGATTGATGACCTCTTGGAACAACTAAAGGGGGAAAAAAATTTCAATAAGATCGATTTGAAGTCAGGATATCACCAGGTACCAATTAAACCCTCCGATGTGTGGAAGACTACCTTCAAAGCCAAGGAGGGCCTTTTCGAATTGTTGGTTATGCCTTTCGGATGGACCAATGCTCTTGCAACATTCATGAGGCTAATGTATGACATATTGGGGCCCTTGGCCAACTCTTTTTTAGTGGTATACTTGGATGACATATTTATCTTTAGCCATAGTTGGGAAGAACACCTCCACCACATCCGACAGGTTCTCCAAACACTGTAGCAACACAAGTTACGTGCCAATTTGGAGAAATGCACTTTTGGCATGATCCACATTTAGTATCTGGGATACATTATTGACGAATAGCGCATACATGTGGATCCATCCAAGATCCAAGTCATTTGACATTGGCCATCTCCAACCACTCTGACATAGCTTCATAGCTTTCTAGGTCTTTCCAACTTCTACGGCAGGTTCATGTTGGGATTTTCTCATATCACATGGCCCATGAGTCAAGTCACTAAGGGAGGAGCGAAAGAAAAATTCTTTTGGTCTGAATCTCAACAGAGGGAATTCACAGAGTTGAAAGATCACCTCTGCATGAAACCAATTCTTGCATTACCAAACCTGCAACAACCATTTGAGGTCGAGAGAGATGCCTCTGACTATGTTATTGGGGTAGTACTCACTCAACACAGACGTCCAGTAGCATATCACAGTGAGAAACTTTCAGACATAGTCCGGAAGTATCCCACTTATGAGAAAGATATGTATTCCATTGTGCAGGCTTGTCGATAATGGAAGCATTACATTTTGGGGAAGGAAATGGTCATCCACATAGACCACCGACCCTTGCATTTCATACAAACCTAAGGGAAATTGCAGAATGATCACCATCAGAAGTGGTCCACATACCTACAATAGTTCCATTTGAATATCAAGTATAAGAAGGGTAGCACCAATAATGTTGCAAATTTCCTCAGTCGACCATCGATCATGGCATTAACCAATGTGCTCAACTCTTGTGGGCACAATACTTCTGATTGGCCACTTATATACAAAAGCGACCCAGAATTCACCCACACATACTAGACACTCTTCGAGGGTCAGCATGTTCCACATTTTGACCTTAGGATGCCCTGTTATGCCACTTGGGTCACCTTTGTGTTCCTTCAAGCGAGCATGCCAAGATGATTTGGGAAGCACACTACAGTCAGGTTGTTGGACATTTCGGGGTCAAGAAAATAGTGGTAGTACTGAAAAAGTATTTCTATTGGCCGAATCTTCGACAGGATGTCCGAAAGTACATCAGATCGCACACTGCTTGCACCATTGCCATGCCGACAATCAAGAAGCAAGGCCTCTATGCCCCGCTGCCTACCCCTAGTCGACCTTGGGAATCCATCTCCATGGATTACATGTCAAGCCTTCTTTCCACTAAGCATGGAAATGATTGTTTTTTTTGTCGTGGACAAGTTCTCAAAGATGGCCATTATGGCTGCCTGCAAGAAGAATATCACAATATAAGGCACTACTAAACTCTTCTTTGAATGAGTGTGGGCACACTTTGGGATCCCACAGTCTATCATCTCAGATTAGGACAATAGGTTTCTCAATACATTTTGGTCCAGTCTCTGGTCAATGCTCGACACCAAACTCACGGAGTCCACAACCTACCATCCTCAAACTGATGGCTAGATAGAGGTTATCAACAAGATGATCGTACACATGCTGCACATGTACAGCTCAAAGAATCCATGCACATGGGATGAGAGCCTCCCATATGTTCAGCACAGCTACAACTGGGCTCTCCACAACTCAACTAGCCACAACACTTTTCAGGTGGGCTTGGGATTCCAACCACTATGTCCCATTGATCTTTCCATTCCATTTATAGCTACTCATGCAAATTCGGCTCATGCCGAGTCTGAAACAAATAAGGCAGATAGCTTCATTGAGCACATCCAACATATTCGCCAGTAGGTCCATGACATTCTGGAGAAATCAAATGCCAAGTAGAAGCAACGACTTGATCAACATCGTCTGCCACACAAGTTTTAGGTGGGCAACAAATTCTGGTTGCATTTACAAAAAAACGCCTTACCGGAGCCTATTGGAAACTCAAACCACTCCAATATGGTCATTACACCATTACCAAGGTTGTGAGAGACAATTTGTTTGAGCTCAACATTCCCCCATTCCTTGGCCTGCACCTAGTGTTCAATGTGGCAGCCTTTGACCATACTTTCCACCATTACTAGACACATCCGACATTACAGAACAGCTCACACCCACAAAGTTAAAACGAGATTGCATGGAACAAGCTGCAGATGATTGGATCATGGAAACACAGATCAAGCACACTCGCTAGCAGAATATCCAATTGTATCGAGTTTTCAAAGTAGGCGAACTCCTTCACTAGGGAAAGTGTCTCACCAGGGACCAAGTTCAATAGAAGTTTCCTCATCTCATGGAGGAACTGAGCGCAATGGGGACCATTGCTTCCTAAAGGGGGAGGAATGATCCAAGTTTATATTTGTGAGCACCTACCCAAATCCTCTTGGACCCCCACCATTGTTTCGTTCAGCTTTTCATTTTCCTTAATTATAGCCCAGTTTACTATTTTTAGCAGTTTTTTGGGTCCTGAACACTCTTCCAAAATTTGTATTTTTTAGATATATCTTTCTAACGAGATACTGTGCACGTCAAATGAAAATTACATGCCAAATTCACGACCCCAAGAAGTTGATGTACCAATTTACCCAAACAGGGCCCAAATTTTGGCATTTCATTTTCTAGGGTTAGGTTTTGGAATGTTATGGGTTTCCAATGTTTCTCAACAATAAATAGGCATTCGAGCCTCATTGTAACACAGTTCAAAGGCGTTTAGCTGCCACATCTCTTCTCAGACATAAACTACCATCACCCTAGCTAGTTTATTTCTAATTCTGTTTGTAAGCATATCTCAGTATTTTACATTAATAAAATGAAGTATTATTTCTATTGTATCTCTGTGTCTATGGCTATCCCTGTAATTTGGTGTGTTCCTATTTAAATATGAATCACCTCCTCCTTCTTCTATCCCTCGCTCGTCTTTTGATCTTTTTCCTTCTAATCCATTTAGTTGTCTTGGGGGCCCTAATCTTCCCTCCCCCCCTCTTTCCTCCTCTCCTCTCATCCCCTTCCACTCCATTCCCTCCCCCTCCTATCCCCTCCTCTCCCATATCCTTTCCCATTCCTCCTTTAATCAAATAATCAGTCGAACCATCTCCAAAGATCCCCTCTCCTCCCTTACCCACCCTAAATGGGAAGGCATAAAATCCAAGTGAGAAATTAAAGATGAAGTAGTGGCAAAGGATATCGCTTGGGGAAACCAACAACCATTGGGCACCTTTTCAGAAAAAAACAATGAGAAACCCGCTCAACCCACCAAAGGGAAAGGTATCTCTACCCTCATCTCAATGTGATAATGAATATAGTCTCTTATAACTATAGAGAAATGGGAAGTATGACAAAAATCAAGGAAATGAAATACATAATATCATCAGAGAAGCCTTATATCTTTATCATCCAGGAGACAAAGATAAATGGAAAGGAAATGGAAAAAATGATTCAAAAAATGAAAACTACCAAGAAATATCCGTTCCAACAGCAAGGGCTTTAGGAGGGATTTGTAAATTATGGAAAACAAAGAAGTGGAAGTTGATTTAGACACAAAAAGGAACTACATCGGATGAAAATAGATCTGAAAAATAGAAAGACAAAGGAGATATACTACATTGTCAACATTTATCACCAAAATCATTACAGGGATAAGGAAGAGTGTTTGGACACCTTAAAAAATAATCTGTTGCAGGTCCAAAACAAAGGCATATTAATAGGAGGGGACCTTAATCTAGCACAAAATGTAAAGGAGCAGTTTGGTGGGAAATATAATGTTGATCCATCAAGGGAAGTGGTAGAATACATTGTGGAAACTTGCAGATTAATTGACACACTTCCTAGAAATGGGAAGTATACATGGAATAACAAAAGAATTGGTAAAAATAATATAAAGGAAAGGCTAGAGAGTTTCCTTATCCAAGAAACAATAGCCACCTCCTTCAGTGAGATAATGTCCATCATTCATAACATAGCATCGGAACACAAATTGGTGACACTGTCACTTAGGTTATTAGAGAACTTTGGCCTTGTTCCTTTCAGATGCAGTTCTGTTTCAAATGATGATGAAAAAGTTAAGAAAATCATTGGAGATGTTTGGGAAAATCAAATCATTGGCTCTCCAAATTATTCTTGGGAAACTAAAATTAAATCATTGAGTAGAGAACTAAAATGGTGGGCAAGGACCAAACAAATAGAAACACAAAAAAGAAAATTATAAATAACAAAAAAAATAAAGAGAATCCAAGTCAAAAAAGAACAGTAAGTGGAAATGTAGGAGAGTCTATGGCAGGAAAAACAAGCATATTGGGAATTTAATAGGAAAGAAAAATTGGAAGAAGAAGAGTGGAGACTAAAGTCTAGAAGTTTATGTCTTAAAGTAGGTGATAATAATACAAGCTTCTTCCATAATACTACTAGGATCACGGGAATGCAAAACATGAAAAAAAGATGGATAATGAGGGCAAAGAAGTGAGAGGACAAGAGGAAATAAAGGAGTCATTCAGATATTACAAAAACGTATTATCATCCTCAACAGAAAATAGTGTGTATGAATATTTTTTGTGGCATACCCAAAAAATTCAGTGATGGAGAAAACAATGAATTAAGAAAAGAAGTTGAAGAAAAGGAAGTGGTTGTTATTTTGGATCTACATCTAGATAGGGTTCTAGGCTCAGATGGGTTCCCTATCTCCTCCTATAAAAATAATTGGAGTAACATAAATAAGGACTTGATAAGAATGATAAGAAATGTTTTTGGGAAATTCAAGATTGGATTATTCACAAATTCCTCCTTCCTTGCTCTAATTCTGAAAGAACCGAATGTAAACACTTTTATTAGGTTCATGTCGATCTCTCTTTGTAGCTCCTCCTACCAAATTATTGCAAAGATTATATCAAATAGAATAAAAGCATTGCTACGAGAAATATTGTCAGAAAATCAAAGAGGATTCATTCCAAAAAGACAAATTCTTGACAATATCCTAATTGTCCAAGAAGCTCTACACTCTAGCATTCTCAAAAAGGAAAAATGTGTGATTATAAATATTTATATGGAAAATTCCTTTGTTAGGTTCAATCGAGACTTCCTTATGGTAGTCCTTCAACAATTTGGTTTCTCAAAAAAGGCAATAGATATAATTAAGGCCTATATAGTAGGTCCCTGGATTTCTTCATTGATCGATGGAAGAATAAGTTAATAATTTCAAAGTCCAAGTGGGCTTCATTAGAGGTGCCCCATCTCTCCTTTACTATATTATAATGGTGGAATCTCTGAGCTAAAATCTTCAGAAATGCAGACAAGAGTTGTCTATGACAAGTCTCTCAATCTTTGTTGTAGTAAAAATCATAAACCACTCTCTATTTGTAGATGATACCTTGATCATGGGAGGGGCCTCTTATATAATGGCAAGAAGAATAAAAGAGGTGTTGTACAATTTTATGGAAGTCTTTGGTGGACCTCTAAATATTAAAAAATCTAGAATCTTTGGATGCAACTCTCATCATCTAGGCCTCCCTATCTCCAAAGAAAATATGAAGACTGAGATATGGAATAAGTACATAGAAAAAATGAAAAAAAGAAAAGGTATAAAACTTGGGAATGAACTGGCTAAACATGGCAATAAAAGTGGTATTAAACAAGCATTACTCGCAACACTCCCAATTTATTAGTACACAAGAATATTAGCTCTGGAAAGCATACGCAAACAAATTGATCTAATAATCATGGGGTTCCTATGGCAAGCAGGTAATGTAGAAACAAAGAAGGAAATTCTAGTGAAATGGGCTGAATTAACACAACCCTATGAGAACGACGGCCTGACAATAAGACTTCCTAAGATAATGAATCTAGCACTAAGGGCAGAAATCACTTGGATATTTATAATGGGAGAGAATTGTTCGTGGTCCAAGAAAATCTTCGAACCATAATAGAATCCTATTATTATAAATGGTTTCCCAATAAGGTTGTGTTACAAGATCTGGAGTTTGATTAAAAAGACCCTTCCCCTTATCAAAGAAAACTCCACTAAGATCCCTGGGAATGGTAGAGTCGTCAAAATACGGAAGGATAGAATAATGGGAAATTAGCCTATATCTTTCCAAGAAAATCTCCAAGACCTGAGAAAGTCGATGAATTCAAAAGGTATCAGTACATTAGAACACATCCCTATATGTAGCGATGGAGATTGGGAGGACTGCAGAGTCCACAATCCTCACCAATGCCTTGTCCCTCAGTGGAGGTCTCTAATCTCTAATCTTAAAGGGGCAACCCCATTGACCTTGGATTGAAAAGACTCTCTGTGTTGGGACCCTGATGGAGGATTTTTTTTCAGTCAAATCTGGATATGCCTCCTTACATCAGCAAGAAAATAGTGATTGATATCACTGGAGGGAGGCATGGAAAATAGAGTCACTGCCAAAAGTCAAAGTATTCATGTGGACACTCCTCAAAGGCAAGATTCTTACTAATGGTAATCCTAAAAAGAAAGGTTATGAAGGCCCTCTATGATGTGCGTTATGTTAGAAAAGTGAAGTAAACATCCAACATCTCTTCGTGAGATGTTCTTTTGCTCATGCTTGCTAGAAAGAGCTCGTGAGACCTATGAGGGTAACTGTTCAGCATTCATGCTAGAAAAATATATATTACAGAGCAATGGAACACATAAAATATATTGCAAAAATATAAACATAGAAAGTGCATAAAAGAATAGAGACATAGATATACATGGTTCACCCAATTTGGGCTAAGTGCAAAAAGAAACATCTAGTCCTTCCTTTTATATTATGCAATAAACTAAAGAGATAAAACCTACAACATGTCCACTATGATTCCCTCTTCGCTCTCACAAAATCTCCTCTTTCTTGCTCACTCAGAATACAGATCTACATAGATGCAATAAAGTTCCCCGATATATAGCAAGGGGTTTCCTTGTAGGGAAAAAAGAGCCTAAATTAAACATAAATTCTATCGTCATATCTTCACCTAATGAACGCCCCAAATCGAATGTGAAATTACAATTTTTAGAAGGCAATTTTACATCTATTTTTAGCTTCAGGGGCATTGCCCCCGATCCGCGACTAGGGTGGGCTACAAATAATCATCGTCACCCCCCTAGAGCCCCTTGGTGGTGCATATTTTATGGGCAACATTGTCATCACATTACGAACTGGGGTCCAATGTTACGATAAATCTTAATAAAGAAGATAATCATGCTCCACACCCAACAATCTCCCACTTATATATTGATTATAGCAAGTCAATCATTGTTTTATTTGCTAGACAATGACTTCACTTTGGACTTGGTTGCTTCTCATCTTCATCATCATACATGAGGACCAATTGAAACCATGCAGAATATCAAATTCTACCTGGTTACAACTTTTGTTAACATATCTATAGGATTCTGGAATGTGTGTATCTTTTCCAGCTTCAACTGTCCATCTTCCAACACTGACCATATGAAATGGTACTTGAGTTGTATATGTTTAGTCTTGGAATGAAATGTAGAGTTCTTTGCAAGATGTATGCCACTCTCACTATCAGTGTATAGCCTACCCAACTCCTACTTCTTAACCAATTGATCCAAAAACCTTTATAGCCAAATCATTTATTTACTAGCCTCCATAGTAGCAACATATTCTGCTTCTATTGTTGAGAGTGTAACAACACATTGCAATTTTGAAACCAAATTGACAGTTGTTCCACCTATATTGAACACATACCCTGTGGTACTACTCCTTTTATCTCTATAACCCACCATATCTGCATCAACATATCCCTGTAGAGCAATGTTTTAGCCACTAAATCATAATGCTTGATTTGTGGTACCTCTCAAATACCCGAGAATCCACTTCACCGCCATCCAATGTTCTTTCCCTAGATTGTTCATGTACCTGGTTACAAATTCCACTACATGTGCAATATCGGGGCTTGTGCAGACCATTGCATACATTAAGCTTCCAACTACTAATGCATATGGAACTTTAGACATATCTACCATTTCTTCCTCATCCTTTGGACACACCTCCTTAGTTTTAAATGGCTAGCCAAAGGTATACTAACTGGTTTTTCATTCTGCATATTAATTTTTTTCAACACCTTTTCTATGTACTCACTCTGAGACAATGTAATTTTTTATTCTTCCTGTCTCTAGTTATTCTCATACCAAGGATTTGTTTTCTGGCACCCAAAACCTTCATTGCAAATGAGTTCCCCAATTTTCTTTTGAGCACATTTATTTCCTGCATGTTAGATCCTGCAACAAGAATGTCATCCACATATATTAATAATATAATATAGATGCCATCATTTTTTCTTTTGAGATGAATACAATGATCAGAGTGACATCTAGTATAGCCTTGTTCAAACATAAACCTGTCAAGTTTTAGATACCACGGCCTTGGAGCCCGTTTTAAGCGATACAAGCTCTTCTTCAATTTGCAAACTAGTTTCTCCTTCCCTTTTACCTCATAGCCTTGTGGTTGTTGCATCTATATCTGTTCGTCCAAAACCCCATGCCGAAAGGTTGTCTTTACATCTAACTTCTCAAGATGAAAACGTTCAACTACTACTAGACTGAAAATAGTTCTAATTGAAGTCATTTTAACAATAGGAGAAAATATCTCATTAAAGTCTACACCCTTTTTCTTTGCAAACCCCTTCACCACAAGTCTAGTTTTATACCTTTTTGTGCATCTTCTTCCTTCATCCTGTAAACCCATTTATTATGCAAAGTTTTTTTACCTGTAGGAAACCTCACTAAGTCCCATGTTTGATTATGTGCTAAGGAGTCCATCTCTTCTTTCATTGCTTTCTCCTAGTTCTTCCTAGTTTCTACATGCATCACTTCTTCATAGAATTCTGGTTCCGGAGAATCATTCAACAATACATAATGTAGTGAAGGAGAGTATCGTTAAGGGGGTCTACTTATCTTGGTAGATCTTCTAACACCACTTTTAGGTGTTTGAGGTGCTTGTTGTTATTGTGGTTCTTATGTTTGTTTTGGTTGTTGATCATTATTATTTTTAGGAACATTTACTTTTTTGTGTTCTCAATAAGCACTCTGCGTTCTCTGTTTTATTTTTCCTATTTCCTTTCCTGCATCTGATCCTTATACAAAACATTTTCATTGAATATGACATATCTACTCCTAATGATTTCGTATTTTTCATAATCATAAAATCAATAACCAAAATCATTAACACCATATCCAATAAAGGTACATTTCTTTGATTTTTCCTCAAACTTTGTCGTATTTTCTTTATTAATGTGGACAAAGCCTTGACAACCAAAAGTATTTAAAAATGAGCAGCTTACCTTTTTACCTATCCATGCGTCCTCCGGAATACCACCATCCAAGGAACTTGAAGGACCCTTGTTTATTAGATTAACAAAAGTATCTACAAAATCTGCCCAAAATTGTAAAGGTAATCATGCATGCAATCTCACGTACCTTGCATGCTCCATGATTGTCCTCTTCATCCTTTCTGAAACAACATTTTTTATTGGTGTTCTTTAAAATGTATTCTCTCTATGAATTACATTCTCTGAACAATACCTATTAGACTCTTTGTTGCAATATTCACCTCCATTTTCTGATCTGAGACATTTCAACCCTTTTTCTTGTCTCATTTTCCGCCAAAGCTTTCCATTTCTTGAAAGTATCAAATACATCAGATTTATTTCGAATACAATAAATCTATGTTTTTCTGGTTGCAGCATCAAGAAAAGTAACATAATAATGAAAGCTACTGAGATATGATACTTGTTCAGGTCCCCATACATTTGTATGCACAAGCTCCAATTTTTTTTTGTTCTTTTCTTTCCCAACTCTAAGGAATCTGAATCTCTTCTATTTTCCATAAACACAATTCTCACAGATTTTTAAATCAACATGCTTAAAAACTGGAAAAAAATTTCTTGAGTGAAGAATTTGCATCCCCTTCTCACTCACTTGCCCAAGCCTATGATGACACAATGTCGTACCTTCTCTTGTATAGGTTGAAGAATTAACATAATTAGAAATACCATTTCATAAATACAATGTACCAACCTTCTCTCCTTTTGCTATTACCAGGACTCCTTTGGTGACCTTCCAGGCTTTATTTGTAAAACTAGTCACACAACCTTCACCTCCCAACTGCCCTATTGGAATTGGATTTTTATTCAGATCTAGAACATGCCTTACCTCCTTCAATAACTATTGATTTTCATTCTACTGTCTTATTAAAACTATATCCATTCCAATGATTTTACAAGGTTTATCATCACCCAATCAAACCTATCCAAAATCTCCTTGAACATAATCATGAAAATTCTCCCTATCAGGTTTGGCATGGAATGAGGCCCCTAAATCTACCACCTATGCATCAATAATATTTTCTAATTAAATGATCAAATCATATTGCAACACAACACATGTAACACTCGCTTCATGATTGTTTTCTTGTTGCATGTCTCCTTCTTTTGCCTTCTGAGACTTACAGTCTTTCATCAGGTGTCGTTTCTTCTCGCATTTCCAACACACTATCCCTGATATGGACTTATATCTACCTTTCCTTGAGTTATTGCAATATCCCGGGCTCTTTCCTCTTTCCATTTTTCTTCCCCTACTCTTTGTAGTCAAAGCATTACTTGATGTCTCACCAGAGATTTTCCATTGCATTTCCTCACTAAGTATTGCACCAACAACATCATCAAACTTTAAAGTACTAGATCCAAAGACAGAGTTACTAATGGCCATAACTAATCCATTCCAACTTTTTGGAAATGAGCATAAAAACAACAGAGCCCTAACTTCATCATCAAAATTTACCCGTACATAACATAACCGATTGGTAATTGGATTAATTTCATTCAAATGATCAGCAACAAATCCACCTACTGACATCTTCATATTAAATAAACGCTACATAAGGAATACCTTATTTGAGGAATAGGGGTTTTAATATAATTTGGCCAAATCCTACATTAAACCCTTTGCTTTCATTTCCTTTGAAATATTAAAGGCTGTCGACACCACTACGCACATCTGTATTGTTCCAAGTGCCTTTTTGTCCAGAATATCCCATTATGTGTATGTCATACTCATCAAATTCTTTCTTTCCGCTCAATGGTACATACAGATCTTTCTGATACAGATAATCTTCCATCTGCATCTTCCATAGCTGGTAGTTTTGTCATTAAATATTTCGACCCTTAACCACCATCTTCCACCATTTCTCCCACTTCAACCAGGAACACTTCACACTACAAGTTTATTAGCCAAATAGACCTTCGACTATGATACACGTTGTTAGAAAATTATATATTACAGACAAATGGAACACATAAAATGTATTTTGGAAATATAAACAAAGAAAACACATAAAACAAGAGAGACATAGATATACGTGGTTTAACTAATTTGGGCTATGTCGACTGAGAAACAGTCGGCCCTTCCTTTTATATCATTGAACAAACTAAAGGCATACAACCTACAATAGATCCATTGTGATTCCCTCTTCGCTCTTACACAATATCGTCTCTCTTTCTCACTCAGAATATAGATTTACATAGATGCAATACAATTCCCCCATATATTGCAAGGGGTTTCCTTCTATGGAAAAAACCCTAAATTAAACATTAATTCTATAGTCAAATCTCTGCCTAATGAATGACCTAGATTGACTACAAAATTACAACATCTTATAAGAAAACTTTACATCTATTTTTAGCTTTGGGGGACCAGCCTCTGATCCCCCGCTAGGGGGGCCTCCAAATAATCTTCGTCACCCCCCATGAACCCCCCTGGTGATGCACATATTATAGGCATCATCGCCGCCACATTACGAACTGGGGTGCAATGAAATGATGCCTATGAATAAAGAAGGTAATCAAGCTCCACACCCAACAAGTTGCCTTCGCAACAACTCCTAACATACTGGAAAATATATATCCTTGTACTTTAAAAATTAAAAGAAACAATCAAAAGATATTAGTTGACATTTCCCTCATTTATGTGTTGGAAATCTGGTTAGCAAGAAACTAGAGAATCTTCAAAGATCATATTCTAAGAAACATGGAGCATGAAAATCTAGTTCATCAATTCCAAACCAGCTAAAGCTATAGATATCAAACATATGTAGCATGAGGAAAGAATCTCGCTAGAATTTGCGATGACCAAGCAGCAAAAAGAAAACACCAGCAAATCAACCATTAGTAGATATGCTATTAGCACTTAGAGTTAGAAAATTAGAATTAAAAAAAATGACTTTAAAGCATGGGCGAAGAAAATAAATATGCCTTGCTTATTGTTTGATGGAGCTTCAAACTCTAATCTAGGCAAGGCTAGAGCTGGAGGTCTTATCTTTGATCCAGGAGGAATAAATCCCATCACTTATGAATGGGGATTAGGATAGTTATCAAACAATAGGCAAGAGGCATACATCCTCCTCTTGGGAACTAAAATATTAAGGCAACAATGTATGAAGAACCCAGTAATTATGGGGGATTTAGCAATAATTATTCAATCAATGGTGGAGAGAAGAAGCCTCAAAAACCAGATTTGGAGTGAAATAATCAAAAGGGTGGAAAAAATCTTCAGTATCTTTGAGAATTCACCTTCAATCATATCCTAAGAGAAAATAATGGTACAACTGATAAGTGGGCCAATTTGGTTATCAATCGTCCTATGGGAGAATCTAGAATTGACAATGAAACTATTCAAAAATCCATCCCGTGGGACATCAGGCCATCAAGTGCATAGAATTGCACTCAATATGAGGATGTCAAGGTGGGCATCAATCACCTCACTACAAAAAATCCTAACTCAAAAGCATAGTAGAATTATGAAAATCACAATGAATAGACAACATTGTCAAACTTTTTCAGCCAAGTGAGTCTCATCCACTCAGGCTCCCCACGAAATGAATAAATTATCTAACCTACAAAGGCCCTCAACGAAACTATATAATCATTCTCTCTTAGCATTTGTTCCCATTTCTTCGTTGCTCTTTCTCTCTAACTTTCTCCTATCCCTGGGCTTAGTTTTGTCGAGTCCCAGATGCAACTTTTACATTCCCTTCATTTTTCTATGTTCCCCTTGGGTGTCTAAGATTATCCTCTCTGATATTGTTTTTCGCCTTTCTTTTGCACGCCTATGGTGGTATAGGTTCCTCCCCTTTGTGCTAAGATGGTGGTTTTTGCCTCTTCTCTCCCTCATGTACCTCTGGTCGATCGTTCTTCTCCTCTTCACACTATTCGGGTCGATTATTTCCCTACTTCGACTCTTGGCTTATTGGAATGAATGCCTTCACCTCTCTAGTTTCCCTATTTCCTCCACTCTCCTTAATTCTCCACCTAGTCACAAAATAAGCTCTCAATCACCTTATATCTATCTATCTGCTCCTTTGGTCTTTGCTTTCCTCTCTTTAATAGTCTTTCCCCTCTGCTTCATGTAGTTTTGGTGGTTTTCATTTCTCTCATTCATGCTCCTCTGGTGGTATCTGCCTCTCCTCCTCATGCATCTTTGGAGGTCTGTGTCTCCCCTCACGTAGTCCTAATGGCTCGTGCTTCTTCTGTTAGCACCTCTGAGATGGCCTATTTCCACTTTCAACTCTTGGTTTATAATTATTGGTGGCCTACCTTGTGAAAAAATCAACATTGATTCTTCTCCCTAATGGAAAGAATGCCTTCATCCCTCACGAACAATCGAATGGAATCCTCTAGAAAATGTACCTAAGTGTGAGAGTTGCACTCTGTGTGGAGCCAACAAATTCATGATGGAACAGATAAGAGAAATGATAAAGGACTATAAATTTGAAGCAAAATTTGAGGACTCATTCTTGAAGAGACAATTGGAAGAGCAGAGGAAGGAAATTGTAGAACCAAAGCAGAAATGCAAGAATATGGAAGAAACGATCAACTATTTGAAGAGTTTATTAATTAACCAGATGGGAGATAACTCTAATTATAAAAGTAGCAAGAATCAACTTCCCATCTCATTATAAATCTTCAGTCGACAAAAAATAGTCTCCTCATTTCTACTATTCTTCTTTCTGTATAGCTCTTCCTTTAATAGTTTATTGTGTTATGTAAATGTATATTCTCATTTAATCATTTCATAGGTATTTATAAGGATAGTGAAATTGGTACTTTTAGAATCAAAAAGGGAATGGCTTGGAAGATAGGGAATGTTTTCCCACCATTTTTCTCCTCGTCCATCCCTCTCCATTTGGTATTGATGTAATTTGGGCTTGCCTCCACTTTTCTTTTTTGGAATAGAAATCCATTAACCGACTCTATTAAAAAAAAGAAAAAGAGTAAGAATAGTCAATAGGGATGCATCCTCTAAACACTACATGAAAAATTAAGACACATTTTTCCACGAGGATTTTTTCCAAAATAATATCTAAGGGAATAAGAACCTTTAAAATATATAGTCATTCTAATCCAATTCATTGATATTCAACATAATTCTAATTCATGAAAATTACATTCCATTTTATGCATATGTGTCTAATCATTAGTTATTATGAAATAGTAATAAATTGAAGTCAATATCATTGACTATTCTTGCTTAAATAAACTAGTAATGCCAATGGGTTCAAAATTCCATCTAGATTTTCATTTAGTGATGATAATAAATACACCCAATTTCCACATGTTGATGGTGATGGACCTGCCAAAATGTCATGGGTTCCCCCTGGTAAGAAGTCCCATCTAGAACTCAGACAGTTTATTGTAGGACTACCAGTAATGGATCATACGGTATCGCCTTGACTGCAGTTGTGTGAAGATGCAAGTAAGATGTTCCTATTCATAGCAAGGGTGTGACATATGGAACAAGTCAAGGAAGGTTCATGAATGGATTTCACACAAGGAGGGTGAGGTGAGTGCACCCCTTGGAAACCTGTGAAAACATGGAGTTAAGAAGGGAACACACGATCAAAGATGCATCATAAACTAGAAGGAAAGTAAGATAGCAATCCAAAATGGTGGTTAAACGAACAACACATTTCAATCAGATTCATACATACATATACAAAAATAGTCTATACACACATGTGTAAGGAAACAGATACATATATCATTTAGAGTAAACAAGATAACCGAAAGAAAATATGACATATGTATGAAACATGTTGTCTCTGTTATATTAACAAGTGAAAGTTCTAGTCATACAATACAACCATGATCAACCACTAGTTATGACAGAGGAATGTTACAGTCATTGTCATCTACTCCTCCAAGGAGATATACTACCTCTGCATAGTGGAGAAGTCAAGGCCCATTACAATACTCTCGAAGATTTCTCTAAGATACTCCTATTGGAAGCTTGGATAACCAAAAGCCTCTACAATGAGTTATGAGGGACTATATATTAAAATGGGTGGGGTGACCCTTGACGTTCCCCTTTATGAATATTCATCTATCCTCATGACTCTTTAGCTACACTATTAATGTTACATCCAACTATCGACACTTGAACTTCCACTTGACAAGATGTTACATACATTTTTATGATGATGATGATGATGATGGTTAACGTCCACTGAGACCAAATTGGTCTATCGGACCTATAATTTCTTAATTTCTAATTGTCTGACTCCTTGTCTTTCTTGGCGAGATTGGTGATGTAGCTTTCTTTTTCTTCTCTATGGTCTTCCAACTTCCTTTATCTTGCATATCCTTCATCTCTTCTGGTTGTTTTGTCATTAGTGTCTTAGCTTCGTGATCTATTGTGTTCATCCTTTTGGAGATAGTCGGAGAAGAAGTTTGGTCTAGGAGATCTGCTTTGTTATTAAAAGAAGATTTATTTTGCGCGTTATTTGAAACCTCATAACTGTCGATGCTTGAGGGGTTGTTGAGTTCACCTTTTTGTTGTTGGGCGGGGCTTTCCCCTTGCTTGTCTTGAGAGTTGTTTCTATCTTGCCCGATTTCTTGTAATTCAGAGTTTTCTCGAGAGTATTCTTCTTGGATGACAGTGTAGTGTTGTTTTTGTGCTCCTTCCCACCATGTATATCTGTGGTGAGTTTTTCTAGCAAAATTTTTCTCGGAGGCTTTTGGGCAATTTTTGGCTAGGTGGCCTATCTCAAAGCAAGATCGACATCTGAAGAGGACACTTTCATAATCGAGTTTCTGGTTCCACACATAGTCTTTACTTGTTAGGTTTATTTCTGCTGGGAATCCGACGCTGAAGTCCATTTCCACACAGATGCGTGCGTATGTGGTTCTGGCATATTCCTCTGTTTCTGGGCACCTGCAGTAAAATTTGCACATGTACCCATGTGAGACAAAATAGGGTTGAGAAAGCCATGCAAGACATCATTATGGTTCTAGCTACTGCGGGAAGACCATATCTTTGGCATCCTCATGATGGTCGATGGTGGTGAATTGATGCCAATCTTGGTTGTTTGCGATGGTGTCTGCTTATTCTGTAGTGACATCGTTCTTGAAATGAACTCTTTCCTCCATTGCATATAGGTACACTGCTCCATCTCCTCTATCCAACTCGTCTAATAACATGCGCACCATTGTCTTGAGTGTGGCTGGACCAACAACATATTGATGCATGTTGTTTTCACTTATCACCAAGTCTATGCTACTGGCTGTGCACATCAACTCGTCAAAATACGAATCAAGCTCCAGTAAGACTTGTAGCTACATATTTTCCTCAGTGAGTGTCAGAATAGATGGGATTGCATTTGCACACACAATGAAATCACACTTCTAAATACCCATGCATGGGAAGCCTTCAAATGAGCGATGAGTTGCAGGAGTTCTTCATAGATACAGATCTGACTCTGGATGTGTGCCTTCAGCTCAACTTCTCTAGGCTTCATCATCTTGGGCAAGTGTAACGGGGCTTCCTTGTATCTCATTATCCATCTTTTCATGTAGTCATCAATTGCATGCATTTTTGACAAGATACGTGCTCTCCTAGCACATCACTACTACTAACTAGTGAGATGGACAATTTCCTTATGCACGGTACCAAACATGGAATACAGTGCCTACATGACTTTCTCAAGGGACAATAATTCATCCAATATCGCCTTCTTGAACTCTGGTTGGGCAGATGCTATAACCAATTCTCTGCTTTTCTTGGTTCTCTGTAACTCCATAGTCAATTCCTCATTCTTAGTTATCAAGAGGTGAACACTTGAGCTAGTGGCTTTAGCATATGCTCTGGTGGCATTGGAAAATGTTGTTGGATTCTTGTGCATGTCAGACATGATCACTTGTTCTTTAAAATACGTAGGAGATGTGTTGTCATTTGGTGTAGATAGTCTACATGATTGAACAACACTATACTGCGACTCGTTGAATGATATGTTGTGCATCTCTCCTTTTAGATTGTCTCCAAGGATCTCAATATCTCCTTAATTGCTTGGGACTTTCTCTACTTTTGGTTCTGGTGAAGCTAGTGGGTTGACCTCTTGGTGGTAAGGCATGAGGTCGATGTCTTATTGTAACTCTTGCTGCTCCATATATATATCCATCTGCTCAAGTGCTTGTTCAATCTCTTGAGCAAAGTCTTTCTCCTATGACTACTCACCCTCTCTGATTAGTTCCAGCTGTTATTATGAGTCTACTACTTGTATGGGTACAATTTCATATGTTTGTACATGTTGCACCCCCTACTATACCCAATCTTGTTGCACTTCCTTCTCCTGTTTGCGTAGCTCCTACTCCTTCCGGAATTTCTCCTTCAACTCATGCAACTCCTTCATTGTTTCCTCCATCCTCTATTTTTCTCTCTGCCTTTAGACGATCCTATTTTCGTGATGTTTCCTCTATGCCTCTATTGCCAAAGATGTTTTCTACACAAGTGGGTCTACTCTGAACTTGCAACTTTTTCCCACCTCTACATTATCGAAAAAATTTCTCTTGCCTTTGTCCCTCACTGGTATGTTTACCTCTATTTCTCCTGCTGTTGTTGCTCTCATGGATGTTGCTTCACGCTTCTTTCCTAACCATCGCACAATGATGCCGACCGTTCATTGAGCCTAGAGAAGTTGCAAAAATACATCCACAGGTCTTCCTCCACCCAATGAAATGCCCTATGGATCCACCAAAATTGTACTCTCATGTATTGATCTTTCACAATACAATGTGAGTCATACATATGGAAGCTTCGAACGTTGAAATTATATTTGTTAATCTCTTCTGTTTCGACATCTGCATGCTTTAGGTTTTGTAACTCGTACAAGCTGATCCGAAATAGAAGAGTGGGCCAAGGTGCCTTCTTCTTCCAGTGCATCCTAGCTGATAGTCTTGCTAAGATGTGGTATGATACTTCTTGCATGACAAGCTTTTCCATGGAAAACTTCGGCAAAACATGTGCAAGCTTCTATGCATTGTACATCCGTATGGAGGTGTCGGACGGTGAGGCATACCAATCCGCTATGTTTATCAGTGCCTCCATTGCTTCCTTCGACATGCAAGGTGGATGCTACTCAAATATCATCTTGTACACTGGGGTGACAAAATAATCTGACAGTTGTGTGATAACACCTCTGAAGATGCATTCATAAAACAATTCACAATAATTCTTACCAGAGGTTTCCACTGATATCCATGCCCACTTCATGAGCGAGAATTACTTACGGGTAGAGATTGCATCCAAGATGTAAGCAAACATGTAGATTTCTACTTGCTAACCTTTCGACAGCTCTAGAGCTCCAGTGACCTGTTCCTTTAGCCCGTGGGCCACCATGTCGGACCAATTGCATGCTTTTTCTTCACTGGGTAGTTTGTCCAGCATGATCGCCCAACTCTGTGGGAAGGTCTCGGTGCTCTCTTGGCCATAGAAGTGGCATGTAAAGATGAGCAAGTATTTATACACCTTCCATAATATCTTCATATTGTAAATCTAGTTGGGTTTCATCCTGAAGTAGGTTGGCTCCTTTACCTAGTTCTTCAAAATATCCCTGGAGTTGGAATTGCTAGTGGGTATGTTCAAGGGTGTCTCCATGGTGATCATTGGCTTTGACAAATGGTACATCTACTTATAATCCTGCGCCCTAAAGTTAGAAATCTCTAACCCGCTGACACCGCTCAATGTCATCGTCTCAGGATCAGTGTTCGAGACGATCAAATGTATCATTTATGTGCATGGGAATGTGGGATACCTGCATGCAATCTAGTACAAGCCGTACTTGTGAATGTTCCAATAGACTTTGTAGTATTCAAGATCTTCCCCAAATGTGCTTGAGAATGCATCATTGACCTCTTTATGTTTCAGCTTCATGTCTTTGTCTACAATCAACTTGGTGTCTTCATAGATCGGCAAAGTTGTAGACAATCGCTCAACTTCTACTCCAGTTGCCCTTTCATCGATGTCATTTGACCCGGCTTTCTTAGAGGCCTTTGATCCTAAACTAGTGAGATATGGGTGAACAACTATTGTATCTATAGACATGGGGACATGCATGGCTAGAAATTTGTTAGTTAAAACCAAGTAAAACTTGAGGGATGACAAGCAACACACTTGGGGTTTGAATGAAAATGATTGTGCAATTTTTAATCGAAGGATAGGAGACTGACTGTTGGAACTACACGAAAGGTAGTATGGAGTGTCATGAGGCTAGTTGACTACTAGAATTGCACAAACCACAATCCAGACTCACATGTTGGTGGTTGGGATTGCGCAATGCATAATATCAGTGTGCAAGTGTTGTAGGCCTAGGGACTACATTGCACAATTTTTATGGCCAGTAGTCACTACCTCTCAGAATTTCACAAGGCAAGACTAGAGGGTAGTCACTGGCTAGAATTTCACATTTTCTAGGAGGAAGGTAGAACCTTCCCTCTCAGAATTGTTCAATGTTGTCTTGGTGAGGCAGAGTCTGGGCCAAGGTTACCCAAACCCGCCAATGGGAAACTGAAAGGAAATGAATATGGGAATGCATGGTGATACTAAGTGTAAGTAGGAATGAATGATCATGAATGTAAACAATGAATGAAAGATTCAGAAAATGGAACAACATGCATGTGTGTGAAACAAGTCACCGAATCGGTGACCGTTCGTGCAAAAGAGTGTCATGCATGCGAAAGTAGTGAGATGTTAACGGAAAATGAGATGGTGCTTATACAAGCTAACATGCATGCAAATGATAGCAAGAGTTCATAGAAATCAAGCAGACATCACTGACACAAGCCAAAACACAAAAAGTGAGAGAAATGTTGCAAAAGACAAGTTAAGCGGACTTACCCAAAATTAGGTGAGCTAGAAGTGTCGAAGACTCCTGGATGTGTTACGAGATGTCAGAGCTCCATGATCGATGTGAATAATGAGCACTAAAGCATCAAATAAATAATTTTGAGGCTCATGACACGCATGTCACAAATCTAGGAAAAAGCAACACTTGGAGGAAAGTTTCTTAAATGATCTTTGCATGTAACCTCCATCTACTAAAAATAACTCCCTAAAATATGGTGATGTTTTTTTACATGTTTACTTTTGTTATTTTAGGATGAATCAGCCTATGACTGTAAGTCAAGTTTCCTTGGTCCCACGTGGAACCGTTCAACCTAAAGGCACATGCAATAGCCTGCTTGACTGAGGGAAATTTTTGCTCAATTTCTGGGAGGCTGGGTGGCTATCTATACAGATTGCACAATTTCTGGGAACAGCTAACTGCTACCCATCATTGCACAATTTTTGGCCTAAGCAGCACCGCTGGGATAGATTATGAAGTTTTCACTAGGAAGACTGTTTGAGAGGATTACACAGTTTCTGGGCACAGCAGGCTGCTAGTCAAATTTCCATAACTTTTCGAGGGAAGGATGGATCCTCTCCAGAATTGTACAATTTCTTGAGGGAGATGCTAAGCCAACAAATGGAAAAAGTTGGGAGTGGAAACCTATGACGAGAGTGAAGAAAGCTACCATGCACAAGTTGGCAAGATGCTAGAAAACCACTGAAGCTCATGTACTTGACAGTGCAAGGCATAATCGCAAATCGCAGATCACAGATCGCAGATTGCAGATCGCAGATCACAGATCGCAGATTTGTGTTATAGTATTATGGCATCGCAATATTGTATCATCGCAGATCGCACATCGCACATTGCAGATTGCATATATTAGTCATTGTCTGCTACTTTACGTGATGTTTGCGATATACGACGTCGCACATCGGTCGTCGGGGATTTTTCTTAAGTTTTTCTTTTAAGAGTGTTTTATAGTGAATGCGATGCGATGATTTTCACATTGTTCCTTCGTAGTTTATCATGCTCATTAAAGAAAGGTTTCATTGCTTTGTTGTGATAACTTTTTAAGGATTTAAAACAAAAATATTCCTAAAACTGTTTGTTTTAATTTTTTATTAAGGGTCCCCATTTGCTTGGTGTTATTGCTAATATCAAGCAAAGAGGGGGATTGTTGGTGGCCACAACAATGGCGATTCACTGGGAAGAACCAGTTATCTCTGATTTTCTATTGAATTTCAACTTCTGAAACAGAAAAATTTTCATAAGTATAAACTTTGTTATGGACAGATAGAGTACATTATGTCTTATCCTATCGATGATATTTTGTTTCAAACTTTCTCTATTCCAATCGTTCGCTTCCTGAGGTTTAGTCCTTGCATTTACACCAGCCGTTACTTGGTATTTTAAAGATAAAATGAGGTCATCTCTGCTATGCTGGCCCTTTTAAAATATGCTCATTTACCGTAGGTAGAGCCTCTGCTGCCAGCAGGCGTCCATAGCCTCGACAGGGTTACCTGTTACCCAGCAATGATCCTTTGTCCTGCTCAAGGTTATCAACAACTTTTTCAGAGAAAAACCCATTTTGATACTTTTTCTTTTTTATTCTCTAAAGAACAATGTCTTGGTTTGGTGGCCAAATTATGACACAGTCATTCACTTGATTTGCACTTTTGCTGAACAAGTTGGCTCGTGATGAGACCCCTTGTCTTTAGATTGCAACAATCTCAAGTCGTTGCCCTGTTTTGGTGGACAGTGTTGGCAAGGTCAGCAAGTTATAATATCTGTGATCATGATAAGCCGGCTCGTGATGAGACCTCTTATTCTTTGAGATACAGTGTTTTCTCGGATTATTTCTCTGAATGCTGCAATTTTCTTTAGCAGGGAGGAAACCATTGTTTTTCCTTAAGAAAGCTCTGGACGATAATAATAGAGTTTGAAAAAATAGCATTTTTACAGAGAATACTCATTTTATTATCAATACCTTTCATTGTGGTGATATAAAACAAGTTTTTTGCCAAAGGTTGCTTTCATAAAAAAATTTGAAGTTGGAACTAGTATCATATCTAGGCTAAAGTTGGACTCTATCTGTCAATAATAAAGATCAGATTTTTCGAAAATTTATACTATTTGTACAAGCGAAAAATCAAAATCTAACAGAGGATTTGGTGTCCATTTGAAGTGAACTCCTATAGTAACCATCTACAATTGGTTTTATTTATAAGAAAGAAGAAAAACAAAAAGTTATCCTACAAAAATTTAGAAGAGTAATCTTCTATGGAAAGTATATTTTCAGGATTTGTCCATTAATAGGCAAAGACTCCTTTCTACCTGCTAAATCCTGCAACGCAAACGTTGATGGGCCTATGACTTCTACAATCTGAAAAGGACCAAGCCACATTTTCTGGAATTTTGTATGTTTGCCTTTCTCTTCGTGAGCCTTATCCCATTTCAAAACTAGATCTCCTATCTGAAAGTTTTTTCTGGTCATTATGCTTGAGTCAAAAGAGGATTTTATTAGCGCTTGGTGATGAGCATGCGTTTTCTTAGCTTCCTCTCGTTGTTCTTCCAATTTAATTATTCCCATCTGTCTTAGTTGTAAGGAGGAAGTAGATACCTCATCGATGTACTGTACTAAAGACAAGGAGGGAATCATTAAATGAGTTGAAAGAACCACTTCCTTCCCATAAACTAAGTTAAAGGGAGAAGTGCCGATTGAAGCCTTCTTCGTTATTCTATCTGCCCATAAAGCATTTACCAAGGTTTTGTGCCAATTCTTCTGGCTCTGGTCAACTGTCCTTTTAATAATCCTGATTAGGTTTTTATTTGTTGACTCATCCAATCTGTTTCCTTGCGGATTGTAGTTGGACAAATATTTCATTTTAAACCCTCTTTTAAGTGCGAAATCAGTCATTGCATTTCCAGAAAAGTAAGAAGCATTATCAAAAATTAAAGTTGATGGCAATCCAAATCTAGTGATTATAAATTGATCAATGAATTCAATGATTTTTTGAGAATTAGCTATCTTGAGAGGTAGTGCTTCTACCCATTTAGTAAAATAATGAGTTGTCGTGAGGATATACCTATGCTGCTTAGAAGAGTGAGGAACGATCTCACCTATTATGTCCAAGCCCCACTGACTGAATGGTTGCTCAATGTTTATCGTCTGTAGTGGCATGGACGGTTTCCTTTGTCTTCCTGCAGTATTTTGGCAGATTTGGCGTTTCCTCACGTAACTGTGTGAGTCTTTGAACAGTGTGGGCCAATAATACCCTGCTCATAAGATTTTGTGTGCGGTGGCATCTCCAGCATAGTGTCCGCCTGCAGGTCCATCATGGAGTTCCTGCAAAACCTTTTCGGCTTTAGTTTTCTCGAGACACCTAAGAAGCACAGAACCATAATTTCTTTTAAACAGAACATCATCTATGAGCTGATATTGTTTAGCCTTTAATCTCAGGGCTCTTTTCTTGGTGTGATCCAGGTGAGCTGGAGCATACCCATTTTTGAGATAATAAATGGTGTCAGCATATAAAGATTCTATATTGTTTAGGCTTACCTCATACGTTTGTACTTCCTCAGACGAGCTTTCAGGAATATGCGATGCTCCAGCCAGCATTTTGCAGAAGCCTTGGCCTCTCACAATGCTTGCTGGTTTGATCTTCCAAGGTCGTTATTCTTGTAAAAGCATGATCCAATTCGCCTCTTTTTTCACCCACATCTTTCTGTGATTAAAAGATTTGTTACCGCTGGAAACGGTACTATGCCTTGGTATGGGTTTACAGTAAGAAAGCGTCGATGAAATACTTGATCTCCGCTTGGAAAAACGCGTGATGCCTGTTATTCTCTAACGTCTGAATAATTGATGTTCAGCCCCTTGTAAATTAGAGCTAAAAAAAATTGGCGATTGGGAGCTTCCGCTTTCTCTTTGATTCGCTTGAGTTAGAATCGCGGCATATGATTTCTCTGAGGCGAATGTGTATAAGATAAAAGATTCTGAAAAATTCAGGGTTGCTAAAGACGGAGCATTAATGATAGCCTGTTTGATCAGATTGAATGCTTTATGCTCTTCTAGACCCCATTTGAAATTTGAATTCTTTTTTATCATGGTTTGCAAAGGAGAGACAGTTCTTGAAAAATCTGGGACAAATCTTTTCACGAAATTGATTTGACCAAGAAAGGATTGCATGGCCTTTTTATTATGAGGCAGGGATATTTCGGAAATTTCCTTGATTCTATCAGGCTCAATGTGAATACCAAATTTTGATACTATGAATCCTAGGAGTTTCCCTTCACTTAATGCGAAAAAATATTTCTTTGGGTTAAGTGAAATCTCATACCTTAAACATCGTTGAAAGATTTGTTTCAAGTCTCTGAGATGGTCACCTCACTTCTTAGAGTATACTGTTATATCATCCAAATAAATCACTACGTCTTTATTGACTAAACCTTTGAATGC
>APFE030745979.1:41047-72047 GCA_000404065.3 Pinus taeda
GCTTCCCTTCAAGGAATACTCCAATCTCAATTTGTTGAAATACGTCTTCTTAGTACAGAAAAAAACTGCTTCACAAACTTAGCAATTTGAAATTTGTGAAGAAGAAGATCAAGTGACTCATTTCTATTATGTTTTCAAGGCTCCGATACCATGTAGAAATGGAAAGAAATTTTCTATTGTTGATGAATTCGAACTGAAAACAAGAGACACAAAATTATTGTACAATCCATAGAATAGAAAATCACAAGATAGAAATACATGCAATGACATCCAACCATAAAAACACAAGTAACAAAATGATTTATAGGGGAACCCAACTAGGAAAAACCCTTCTGTAGTTTTGCATTAATACAAATGAGAAAGAGAAACTATTACAATGTCTTGCTTCAAGACTGAAGCACACCTTGCACTGTAAAATAGTTCTCCTACTTCCTAACCTACTATGGCCAACACTTAGTCAATTCAAGCCCCAACCAACCTCCTACTTCCTTGCACAATCCGGGAGGAATTAAGCTTCTAAGGAATGGGGAAATTCCCTATTTCCTTGCACAATTTCTAAAGGAATTGACCATTTTCTTAATGAAAAAGCACGGTACACTCAACAATATACAATGATAAGTATAAATGTGTCTTTTCCATCCACTCAACTTTGAAATTCGAAATACATGCATGACTAGGTCTATTTTTACCTGATTAACTAGTTAACTGAGAGATCAGTGAGTTAACAATAGTCTTAACTACTCAACTAACCTTCAACTGACTCAACTAATTTCTTACCTCAGTTAATAGAGTTCAACTGAACTAGATTGCTAAATTTTAGCAATCACTACATGCACAACTCTACTCCAAGCCTAAAAACTAAAATTTGTTGATTTAACTAGTAAACAACGCCATGTCATTCTAGCTAACTGCAATCCAAGTCATCTCGTTAATGTGGAAAATAAATTTTCTCCATTTGACTAAGGAACAAGTCAAATGAAGCATTTTCTTACTACATTCTAAGAACCACAAGACAAATTTTCCTCGAATCTTTATGCCTTTAAATAAGCTACATTCTACATAAATTCCATGAGTCAAAACCATGGGTTCTCATTAACATGGACCTCAAAAACCAAACTACCCTAATAGTCATCATAATTACTTTAAACAACCAAAACATCTTAAAATTGAAGTGTTTTTTGTAATTAAAGAAATGGTAGTGAACCTAAAACAATGGAGTGATGATAATAAATTATATATATATATATATATATAATAATAATATATATATATATATAAATATACTCTACTTATTAAACTAAAATAGATTTTTGTTCACTGCAAACAATATAATTTCAAGAAAGAATTGTATTTTGATTATTTAAAATGCTTTTTGACTGCTAAATGGGATTCACCCTTGGAAAAACCCCCAGGCACTTGAATATCTATTAAGTTAACCACTAAACTCAAGTTTTTAAAAATCTCTCCAGGATTTTAGTTTAAAATTAACCAAAAAAATGTTGTGAAAATGGTCATTTCTTCTATAAATTAGAATATGTGTGTGTGTGTTGGTTTGACGCATGGGAGATTTGAACTTTGAATCTCATTGTTTACATAGGACTTCATAACAAGTTGATCTTCAATAGAAAAAAATAGATATATAATTTAAATTAACAAACCAAAATAGTTAAATTAACAAAATTGAATCAATAATTTTTAGTTTCAATACTCATTTTTAAAAGTAATTATTTTAGTAACATGATTTGACATAAATAAGATTTATCTTAGCTCCAGATCTATCGAGCTTGAGTTTTGAATAAAAAACTTGAGGAAATGTTTGCACTTGGAGTTGGCAATTGCTTTTAGAGGGATCAAATCTCTAGAGGTGCAAACCTCTTTTTTTGAATAAAAAACTTGAGAAAATGTTTATTGGAATTGGACTTAATAGTTCGCAAGTAAAAATGGATTTAGACCAATTTATAATATGTATACATTGTGATTTTAGTATATATTATATTATTAATTATAAAATAAAATAAAAGTTGTCTAATATTAACTTTCTTATTTTCTTTTGTATTTTCATCTTTTAATTATAAATTACAAAATATAAACAATTTATATTGTATATTTTATTTCTTAATTCATTATATATCTATTTTATAAATATATAGTAAATTACATAATATTTATTTTTATAAATGAAATAGGTCAAATTTGTTAAATAAAATTAATTAATAGAAGTAATTTATTAAAAGTAAAAATGTTGTTGTAAAGAGTTTATACTTTAAATTTTAACATGGAAATTATTAATATCTTAAATTAATCTGAAAAATATTACTAAATCTAAAGAAAACCATATTAACATTATTTCTATTAATAATTAAAATAAATAAATAAATAAATTTCACTCCTTGAAATTATATATATAATTTATAAATGTTTTATTTCTATAATTTTCTTTTTGCTATTAAGAAAAACTAAAAAAAAATAAAATATAAAATGTTCATCTTTAAAAAAAAATTAATATTGGAAACATTCTTCATATATTGCAGAAATAATTAGTTATCATTTTGAATGCAAACATAGTAATCATTGATTCAAAGTTTAATTATGAGCCTAGATGTGTGGTCCAAAAAAAATAGCTATTACTTATGATAAGTTTCTAAAGTCATTTTATTTTATTTTTGGGTAAAGTGAAACAACACACGCAAACTAAACGCCAAAAAACATTCTACAAATATGGCCAAAGATATGGGAGGAGAAGTTTCCGAGAAGTTTAAAAGGAAAGTAAAAACATGGTAAAAAGGTAGAATAATGTGGTAAAAGTAATTTCCTCACTCTTGATTTTTATGTTTAAACTCGTAAATTTTTTATTTATAATTTTTTTTGCAGAACAACCAACCACACCGAGTCAATCATAAAAAACATATAAAAATATAAAATAAGTTAACCTTAAATTTCTTCACATATTGGTAACATTCTTCATATATCCATACCAATATTCAAAACTGGATTATGATTGAAATCCTAATAAGATGGATTTGGAAAAACAAACTCCAAAAAACTCTTATCAACCTCATTTCACAAAAATCTCTTACACTTAAATTATATTTAAATTTATAGAAATTTTCCACACTACAATTCAACCAACATAATTGTACATATATGATTCTTTATTATGAATAAATCCAATACCACTCTTTTATGTCTTATTATATAGCCATTTTTATTTTAAGTGTTTATATATAGAGAGGATTTTTTCATATATATTTATATTTCGGCAACACATAGAATTATTATTATTATTTGAAATCAATATATGATGATGAAAGTGTTATCCCTAAGATATTAACTTTATCATTATTATTGAGTTGTAAATGCACTATGTTACTTTTTATACAATAAGACAATGTCATATTAGGATAAGAGATGGTGCTCATTGTTAGGATCACCGAACCAAGAGAAGTGGTGGTGTCTAAAGACATCATTGTTTGGAATCTCAATGGCCACTAAGACAAACTCACCTCGAGCCTTTCCATCTTTAAATAGGTTATATTTCACATGAATACTATGAATTTTCATAAACATAGAGCTTGAAAATCATCAGTAACTTGACTGAGTTGAGTTTACTTGAACTACCCTAACAATCTCCCCATTAAACTCGACTTAGGGGGATTAAATTGATCTCAATCACTCTGTCAAAGTCTATATAAAAAGGTTACTAACTACATGGGTAGCTAGCCACTATATTCACTAGTTATTTAGGATACCTTTTCACGTACTCTAGAAATTCCCGCTGTAGATCAACAGATTATGTAATATGATAAAGCAAAATACAAGATCTACTTGGACAATAAACTTGCAGAAGCTTAATCGATTATGAGCAAGATCAAATAGAACACATATAACAGATGAAGAGAAATCAATCATACATAAACACAGAAGAATACCTTGGGGAAAGCCTCAGCTAAAAACCTCGATCTATGTATTATCATATAAGTGGAAATATGTTCAGGTCACACAAAGAATCAGCTCACAAGCTATCCTTCTCTCTCTGCAATCAAACAATACAACTCACAAACTGAATAGACACAAGATACACCTTCCCTCAGCCCTTCAAGCCCCCTATTTCCTTGTGCAATTTTCCTTGGGGTCTAATGCTACCACCTGTGTGAATTGGCCTCATCACACACTCACCAAACCCAAAAGTAAATGCGCAATCTCCAAGGAATGAATTCCTTCTACATGCAAGAGATATCTTCCATGGAATATTCCTACAACTGATAGTACATTGTCCCATCATCTGATCTCAACTGGGTCTTTTTCTGAACTAACATGCATGAGTTATTTATGAGAGAATATTTAGTTATTTGAACTGCAGCAGTTACATGTATGCATGCATTAACTAATGGAACTCACAATTAGTTCAACAAACTATTTGAACTAATCTAACTGGACTTAACTCAGTTAACTGAGCTAACTAATTACAATTCAAATTACAACTCATCCTTATCTCTTTAACTAAGGGATAAATTCCTCAATTAATGGGACAAATGTTGCATTTCCTCACATAGACTTCATGTTTGATTTTATACAACTAATTAACTCAAGATGAATTAATTAATTATTTTACAAACAACCGCTAAGATCAAATTCGAATTTTACTTCTCTATTTTAGTTCAGGGACTAACTAAAATAGGAAGGTATCCCAAAATGCTATTTATGGTAGTGTTATTTTTAGCACTTCTATGTTTAGCATTTCTTGTTGCTATTTTCAACACTCCCTCTCAACAAGAAAGGGATTATAAGTAACCCCAATCCTGTCTCTGTGGAACTAGAACTCTCATTTTGACAATGCCTTCATCAAAATATCTGCATCATGTTCCTCGGTCGAAACATACAAGAACAACATGATCCTGTTGACCACATAGTCTCGAAGATGGTGATACTGAATATCAATGTGCTTGGACCTGTCATGAAAAATTGGCTTCTCGGAGAGTTTGATACAACTTTGATTATTGCAGTAGATCACGATTGGATCCATCCTCTGACCAAACAATCCCACTAGAATCTTCCACATCCAAATGGCCTCACATGCAGCATAACTAGAAGCCATGTATTTAGCCTCTGCTGAGCTAAGTGCAACTGACCTTTGTTTCCTATTGTACCAGGAAACTGTAGCTGAACCAAGGTTGAAAATTCCTCCAGAAGTGCTCTTCCGGTCTGATGGACTCCCTACCCAATCTGCACTTGTGAAGCCCTGAAGCTTCACTCCCTCTATCCGTCTATACCACAATCCAAGCTAAGATGTGCCTTTGAGGTATCTCAGCACATGCTTCGTTGTCTTCCAAAACATCTTGGCAAGCTGAAGCATAGCTTGACTCAGCTGGTTCACCGCAAAGCTCAAGTTCGGTCGTGTGTTCACTAGATACATAAGTGAACCCACAAGTTGCCGATAAATAGTAGCAGCTACTACCTCACCTGAAGTGGCATCCTCCTTCATCCAGTTCCCAGCTAGAGGAGTCTACATGGGATTGCACTTCTCCATGTGGAACCACCTGAGTATCTCATCGACATACTTGCCTTGAGACGCAAAAACTTCCCCGTCTTTGTACCACACCTCCATGCCCAGAAAGTAGTGCATAAGACCCATGTCTTTCATTTTGAACTCTCTTGCAAGGTCCTCCTTGCAATATTGGATTAGTTGATCATCACCAATCAAAATCAGATCATTGACATAAAGAATAATGATCAATGGATTACCTTCTACCATGATGTGGTAAAGGTTAGCATCTGCTTCACTCTTGGTGAATCCCAACCCGGTGAAATAGTTGTCGATCCCAGTGTACCAAGCATGAGGTGCTTGCTTTAGCCCATATAGAGCCCTCTTGAATAGGCACACATGTGACTCACGACTGAAGGTCTCAAAACCTTATGGCTGCTCAATGTACACCTCCTCCTAAATCTTCCCATTGAGGAATGTTGTCTTCACATCCATCTGATGGATCTTCTAACCCATATGCGCTGATAGTGTCAACATCGATCTAATAGATGAGTACCTTGCTACAGGAGAAAAGGTCTCATCGTAGTCGATCCCCTCGACATGTGAGAAACCGTGGGCAACAAACCTTGCCTTATGTTTCTCAACATTGCCATTAGCTGCCTTCTTTACCTTGTAAAGCCATCTGGAACTCACCACTGACTTGTCTTGAGGTCTTGGGACAACATCCCAAACATAGTTCCGAACAATGGAGTCATACTCCTCCACCATTACATCAACCCAGATTGGTTGTTGCACTACCAGTGTACCGCTTGGGTGACCTCCTCTGTCTGCGTTGAGAAGATGGCTATCCCACATTCTCCCGCGCATCCAGCATCAACCTATCAGCTTCCCTTGAGCATTTCCACCCATCTCTGAGTCTTAGCATGAGTGGATGTCTCCACTCCTGAATCCTCTACATGTGGCTACTCCGCATCAATCTGAGGCTCCTCCTCCTTAGGAACTAAAAGTTCCTCCTCTACATGCAACTTGAGCTCCCTATCAAGTGATACTCGCATGGCTTTTTGCTTGTTGAACTTTAGATCTCTGCATACCACTGCCCTTTGACTGGTAGCAGGAACATCCGATAGTTGTGGGGTATATTCGTGTACCCCACAAGCATTCCCTACTCAGCTGTTAGATCTATCTTCTTCCAAGCATCTTTGGTCACATGGTAGTAAACCGATGATCCAAAGATTCAGAAGTGACTCACATCTAGTTGCTTCCCAAAAAATGCCTCCATAGGTATCTTCATTCCTAGTATATGGTGTTGGCTTCTATTCTGCAAGTATATTGTTGTATTGCATGTGTAGAAATTTTGAATAATTTAACACATATTCAACAGAGATTATCCTGATCATGTACTATTGCGGAAAACATACACAATACATAAGCTCCTCTACGTTGATCATCAATATAGCAGCATCAATAACAATAAAACATCAAGAGCATTCACACATTAACACAGTATGTATCCCGGGGAAAGCATCTCGCTAAAAACCCCAACTATCTGTATATTAATGATTGAGTCATGTAACATTACAAAGTACAATGCTTATCACAAGCAATCCAGTACCAGCTCCACCTGTTACACACAATACAGCTCAGATCTGAATCAATCACTGGCTCAAATCTCTTCCGTTGTTTGCCTGCCTCCGCTGCTCAATACCTGCACAAGAACCGGTGATAATACCAAGGTAGCCACGTCTTTCCTTGGCTAAATCACGTGAGAACAAGCTACAATGTACGTGCAAACTCATTGGCATACTCAATCCCCTGATTTGTGCAAGATCTGGTGCACAACTATAGTCACAACTGATAGCAATCTGATTCTCTAACACCTGTCCCTGCTGAACTGAACATGCACTGACATGCAACTGAGTTAACTGATGTATTCATTAGTTGTATTATGAGTTAATAACTTGTGAATTAATTAATAACTAATTCACCCAACTCATCTCTAGTCTATTCGCCAGTTAGACTAAATACAACCAGTTTAACAAAGCTAAACTGAACACAACTCCATCAACTGCACCTCCAGTCCACTAAACTCAACTCACTTGAGTTCTAACTGAAGTCATGCATGCAAATATTCAACTATCCCATAAGAACCAAGTATTTCCTTCATGCAGTTGCATGTGCCACATCCGTAGCTCGAACTGAAGTGCTCCAAGAGAATAAGATTAAGTTTATAGTCCAAATATTATTGTGAGATAATAATATTTGACTTTTCTATTTTTGATAGCCAGCCTAAAAATAGACATGATCACTCACACTGTGATCACTCACACTTTCATCAAAAATAGAAGTCCATCTATTTTTCCAACTTGATCAATCATCCATAAACAACAAACTGCAATCAATAGACATGATCCATATGTCTAAAAATAGACTTGCGCCAAAAATAGCCTGCAGGCCCACTTAGTGAAGGCGACTCTTTTCACTAAGCTACATCATCTTGTTGCATTGTCAACAAGCATTTCTTGTTGCACACTTTTCAACAATGGTGACTTGATTAAGTTCACCAATTACTTGTCCTTGAGATCGATCAAGCTGAACTATGCGCACTGCGGATTTTTGTGGTTGAACGTTTAACTTGGCACATATCGATCTGGGTAAAATATTTGTTGAAGCTCCGGAATCCACCAAACAATTGTGCACGTTTTTATTAAAGATTTCATAAGTGAGGAGAAAAGGGGGAGTGTGAGACCTTGATCTTCCTCCAATCAAGGCGATGTCATTTGGATCGATCTTATTGGCCATGTTCATTGGGGGTCTCCCCATATTGTGGGTAGCTACAACTGTAGGCAAAGATGTAGTAGGTATGGCATGTAATTCTTTCATCATTATCTTCTGTTGATGTTTCAATCTGCTCAATTCATAAAGAGTGATATTAGCCCTAGTATTATTCATGTCATCAATAATATTTTAGTCCATTTCATCCGACACTATTAGTGTTCTTGAGGGAGGTGTTTCGTCTGGTTGGACTGGGCTAGATTGAGTCGCCTTAGCGGTTGTTTTCTTTGTTGTGACTTTTTCTTTTACTGTAGAGCTCGCGCCCTTCTGCTTAAGGGTAGTTTGGGGAGGATCAAGTTGGTTTCTGCTTCATGTGCTAACCGGAAATGCTTCTTGATCTTATTCTTGTGGGAGGATGAAATCCCACATTCCTTATAGTTCCACAACTTCTTCATCATTGGCCTGCCCTTCAGTGGTTGTTTCTTCTTCTTCCTCTTCTTCGGATTCGACATTTGACATAGTCTTGGGTGGTTTCGCATGCATTGAAGGGCCTCTTTCAAAAGTTTTGTAGGGCTTTTTTGAAGAAGTTTCTGCCACTTGTTTCTTTATGTCAATCATCTCATTGGACATGGTCTTCAATACCTTCTGCAACCCTTCTAAATCGAAAGGATCTTTCATCTGTTTCTTCTTGGGGTCCTCCTTGAAGGTGATCTTTTTAGATTTGTCTTCTTCTATCGCAGATCTCTTTTCCATGGCTATAACGCGTTTCTCTACTGTTATCGCCTCTGTCAGGTTTTCAACTAAAGTTGTTTTTTTTGCCCTATCCACGAAGACTACTAAGTGTTATGGTAAGGCTGTGATATACCATTCACATCGTACTTCTTCGCTAGGTTGGGAAGTAATGGGGATTTTGTTGAGGATCTTATTGAATCGTAAATTGAAATCTTTGATGGGTTCTCTAGCTTCGGCTTTAAGATTGGATAAGTCACTAATTAACGTTGCCATTGATCTGTCATCACCAAATTTGGTGAGGAATTGATTTTGAAAGATGTCCCAACTCATTATAGACCCAGAAGGTAATGAAAAGTACCATGACCCGACTATTCCTTGCATTGTATAGGGAAAAAGTCGGACAACAGCATCTTCGTTGGTAACTCCGTTGAGATTGACAGAGAGCATGAAATTGTTAATGTGCTCTTCAGCTAGCATGCCTGCTTCAGGGTTGAATTTGGGTAGCCATTTCTCAGGATGGGCCGGTATTTGGCTTAGGGGTGGAGGCATTAAAACCGCTCCAGGGTTGTTCCATGGAGATTGGGCCATTTTCGAGCTACTGGTAATTGCAAGTGTAGGGGATGATCCTTGAGGATGGGAAGATGAAGAAATTATGATATTGGATGATTGGGGATGAGTGGTTTGGAATGAAGATGTGGGCAGTTGACTTCGCGGTGAGGGGGTTGAGATGGATGATGTAGATGAAAGAGTCTCACTGTCAGAGTGCAGTGCTATTTTCCTTGCTCTTTTCCTCGTGGGAAGAGGGAATTCAGTTGGCTGGATGTCAAATTTTTCGCTCTTTAACCTGGTCAGGCGATGAGCAGGATTGTACTGCGAAGTCACGCTGCTTTGAGATTTATCATACCCCAGTGTAAAAATAGAAAATCACTGGAGTTTGTGAATAAGAGTTTGAACTTCAGGGGGTTCAATGGTAGATTGGTCTGAAATATTGGGGTATGTAGTAGCGGTTAATATTCGACTGACTTCTGATTTTGAATTTAACCGTACTGAGGAAGTCGGGGGAGTTGATGAGGGTGATTTACTCTCATAATGGTATTTAGATTTCGGTTTAGGTGCCATTCATAGTTCAGGCCCTCCTTCTAGCGCCAAATATGTTGAAGCCCCAAAAATCAGGTCGACAACAAGGGGGATACCCACCCGCTCTGGACCTTGGTTGGCAGCTCCTTATCCGTTTGGTATAGCGGGTCCGACTGGGGATAATGGGACCAGTTTCCCGATCTGGGGTATGTGTGTGTGTGTAGAGTTTGAATAATGCTGATCTAAGAGAACTTTAAAGTTAATCTAATTCAGATTATTTAAACTAACTCTATGCTATTGTAATCTAGTGAGAAACAACACATCTAATCTACACTAACCCGGGGTGTATCTCTTCCATTATGCGATCGAAAGAGATTTCGAGCAATGACTGGTAATAAAGATCATTCAACTATCATAAGAATAGAAATCATTAAATATAAACCACTTTGCATAAGAAGTTAGGAAAAACAGTTGTGAACAACATATCGCATAATAAGTTATTCATATGTCAAACATAAACAATATGACTGCACTGTACAAAAGTGCCAAATGATAACCCATACATTCATACAATGACATTTAAACAACTGAAACTATAAATCACTTAAAGAACAGAAGCAGGAATAGTCAAGAGATAAAAGTACCATTTATGACTGATTCCACACGTAAGCTTTAAGCAACAATGATTTATCTCTCCTTGCTCTAACATCTTCTAAGAGTACAGAAGTGCATCATCAGTAGTAGATATCAAATGCAAACATTAATAAACCTTGATCCATCCATTCATCGAAAGCACCTCCGAGGGCGCAAAAGTGCATGTTCTGAGGACGAGTTTTTGACAAATCTCCAGACCCTTCTCTAAATGCCTGAGAAGGGTTTAAATACAGCTAGCTAATTAACTTGATTACATAAATTTAGGATCCGGTTTTCAAATGACCATCCTTCTGATAAAGCAAACTATTTCTAAAAATTAAATCTGACTCTGAACTATTCCTGTATTTTCTCCTTAGTGCTGTAAGCACGCAACATTCGACTCGGAAGAGTCGGCTGGTTGCCTTTCCCTTTCGTGTGTGCTATAAAAAATAGAAGTAACAAGAGCTGGCACCACTTTCTGGTAAACTATAAGATATTTTAGAGAATCTCCCACTGACTGGGTGTATACTTGGTAATAACTCAAATTTCCCTCAAACTGGTTCTTCTTTTTCTATTTCGGTTTCTGTCTTTGCGAATGACCTGATGAATCAGAAGAATTTACTTTCTGAGCAATTTTCTGGATTGAAAACTACCTCCGTTCTTTGTGCCGGGATTTTCTGGTGTGTAAGTTTCAGGTGTTTTTGTAATCATGCTGCTTTTGTGTGCCTTTGATTATGAGCTTTAGATGACTTATCAGCATCAGCATCTATTGAGTGATACTCTGGAATCTGTAGTCCTATCGTATGTGGCACCTGTTTCTAAAGAGGTCTCTTCTGTGTTCTCTGAGCATTGGCGCTTTCCCCTTTTCCTTAGATGTTTCCTGCAATATTGCTTTATGTTATTTCCTGTTTTATGGTTTGCGCAAAGGAAAAGAGTAATGGTAATAAAGATTTACATGAAAGATTCAAAACTTATGTGTGCATAATTATGACATTCACAGCGAACTGACTCTTCGAAAAACAAAAATCAGCCATTCGTACAATCATTAATTTCCTTTTTTTTTTAAGGCGCGCGCTTAATTTTGATTAATGGGCAGCTTTCCTTGAATACTGTGCCGAGAAAAATTCGCGCTAATCGTAGATCGCAGATCGCAGATTTTGTGTTATAGTATTGTGGCATCACAATAGCGGATCATCACAGGTTGCAGATCACAGATATTAGTCATTGTGTGCTACTTTACGTGATGTTTGCGATATGCGACGTCGTACATCGGCCGTCGGTGATTTTTCTTAAGTTTTTCTTTTAAGAGAGTTTCATAGTGAATGTGATGCGATGATTTTCACATTGTTCCTTCGTAGTTTATCATGCTCATAAAAGAAATGTTCCATTGCTTTGTTGCGATAACTTTTTAAGGATTTAAAACAAAAATTTTCCTAAAACTGTTTGTTTGAATTTTTATTAAGGGTCCCCATTTGCTTGGTGTTATTGCTAATATCAAGCAAAGAGGGGGGTTGTTGGTGGCCACAATAGGTAGCTGGTAGATATCTCCTCCTGCTAGTAGGATTAGGGTATACAAAATACCTTTCATTAATCCCTTGAGCAATACTAGCTTCAGTGACTCCGAATCAATTGTGCACTTGGGCCTTTTGTAGCTAGGATAGAATATTTCCTCATAATCCTCTAAGGATTCATCATGCCCCAAGGTCATTCTAAAAATTTCCTCTTTAGTATCTTTGGACCTGAAGTAATCTTGATACTTGTTGTTGAAGGTTGGCTTCATCTAAGCCTAGGTTGTGATGCTATCCCCAGGAAAACCCATGAACTAGCACATAGTTTCATTCCTTGAGAGTGGATGGGAATAATTTCAATTTCTGATCATCAGTGGTGTAATCATAATTTCTTCATATGATAACGAACACAAACAACAAATTATTTGGATCTTCTGATGTTAGGCCACAAAAGTAAGGAAGAGTAGAGGGTTTATGTTTTTCATCTTGGCATCCTGATAGGTTTTCCTCATGGGAAAAGCACCTTCAAATCTTTCTCTATCTCGTTTTTCATTGCTATTTTCAACCATTAGGTTAATTGGAATGGGTTCTCCTTCTTCTTCTCCCCTATAGGCTCTTCAAAAATCTTTGGTTTTCACCTAAGGGGTCCTCCAATTAACAGCCACTGAACAAGAGGGAAGGTTTGTTGTTTGAAGTGGTCGGGGTATATTGTAGAAATTTACCTAAGTTATCCCTATTCCTACGAGGCATGAAAGAAGTTTTTTTGTTTTGTTTAGCTTTCCAATATTTCAGACTAATTGCATAATTGAAATAAAAAACTAAATGGAAACTAACTGTAGAATGAAATCTCACTTGTAGAATGTAAGAGAAAGAAAACCAACTTAGAATTACTTTTACATAAATGAAGCTAATAGCACAATGAAAGAGATAAGAAATGGAAGGAACAAAGAAGAAATCACATCTTACTCAGATAACTCCCCGACAAAGGAACCAAAAAGTGATGAGCACCATTATTGCAGCAAGAATGCTACAACTCGTAGGGCTACCAACTTTACTTTATCAACCCACGGTTCATACAACATGGAGGTGACCATGTTATACACAAAAGTAGATGTGATGGGTCCACTCCTTGTCACTACTGAGCTAGTCCTAGATCACTATGGTTTCTCAAACCAACCTTCTATTGATTCAGAAGAAGTTTGATTACCAATTAAGAAACGAGAATTTGGCACTAAGTGGGAGAATTGAAATATTGTCTAATGCAATAAGGAAGGACTGAAATCAATGCTTTAAATACACCACTCATCTAACTAATTCCTAAGAGATATTGCTTCAGAAGAATTGTAAGCTAACATGTGTGTAATCCTAACTATCCTAAGCATGTAATCTGAAATAACCAAACATTCTATTTCTGCGCATATGAATGAACACAATAACTCTTTTTTCCTTTTTGTGCTTTTTTTGTGAAAATGTGAATGCCAAATCTTCTTGGTGATGTGTTAGGCAGGTTAGAGATAGTGGTGAAAGGTCAGATGGCTTGGAAAGAAAGTAGGGGTCTTCCCTTAACTTCTTGGATGCTTTTTCCACAAATCAACATCAGAATAGTCCACTACAAGTCATCGTACAAGATCTCCTAATCCTTCCTACAGGATTTCCTAATGCTCCTACGAGATCCCCTATATTCCTACATGATCCTACTGAGAGAAATAGGAGTGATTTCAAAGGTGGTATAGCGCTTAGGGAAGGTGAATGATTAAAGAAATAAGGAAAGCGAGTGGCTATGACTTCTTCAGAGCTCAAAATAGAACTGGTAACATGGTTGGATTTGCTGCACAAACCTAGAAACTTGTTCTTATGGAATGATGAATTGGTTGAGGGACTTAGTGGATTTTGTTGATCATGGATGGATGAGGTTAGGTTAGGGTTACTGGCATCAAATATTCCTGCACTATTGAAAGTCCTGCAATACATAGACACTGTCATTTATCCATGAATCATGTTAAACAAGAAATATTTCAAATCAACTTAAGAAAACATAATTTCATTATTTAGTTGCCTAGTTCATGCATGGAAATACTTGTAGAATAATTTGAAACAACATGAGACCTAATACAAAGTTGGAGATATCATAAATGAAAATTGAAACCTATTCTTGAAAACTAAAAAGATGTTGGCCTAAGTAGAAGAAAACCATAAATTCCATAAGAAATCAAAAGTATGTCATTTTGGGCATGAATGGGAGTTTTTCCTCAAACCATTGTTCCTAAAGAAAGGAGTGAGGAAAAATCCACCTGTTATCAGACTTCTTGGTATTCCTTTCTCTCTGTGAAGCTACTACTAAAGAAATACACAAATGGAAGAAAACTTATCAAATTCACCACTACTTGCAATGAAACAATGCTAAAACCAATTCAACAATTAATCTATGAAATAACCTAATCATAAAAGTAAAATAAGATGATCCTCTGCTTCTAGGGTTGGGCCCTAACCCAAGATCTTCAACCCTCTCAGTCAAATTAGTGCTGGATCAAGGAAATTCTCATTCTCATTATCATATCAGAAAAAATACATAACAATGATTTGCCACAAAACTTGAACTCAAAAAATGCTTAGTGCTTTTACATAAAAAAATATGAATCAAAATAAGGATGTAGGCCTCCTTATTTATACAACTGAAGTCTCCAAAAACTACCTTAAATATAGGGAGGCTTGGCTCCAAAAATGAAGATGAACTGGCTCTTAATTGTCACTAGCTCGGTTGCGCATGATATCCATGATTCAACTACTTGCAACTCCGAGCTAGTGTGATTTTATTGAGGAATATTTGAATGAGTGAGGATTTAATGAGAAGGATATATCCGTTGTAATATATACTCCTTCTCTCGTTCGAGTTTTGAACCTTAATTAGCCAAAATTTCCATGATTTTCTCTCAAAAACCTGCAATCAATGCACATTAGACCACTAGACATAACATCTTACTCTTACTCATGTCATTGAGAAAAATATAATTAGAACATGTAAGGAATTATGAAAAGATTTGATTTTAATAAGTGTGGAGGTGTATTAAGGTCCATATAGTTACCCAATGTTGAGGCTCATCAATAGAAGTATGCACATTTGACAAGATATGTGCTCTCCTAGCACATCACTGCTGCCAATTGCCTTATGCATGGTACCAAACATGGAATACAATGCTTACATGACTATCTTAAGGCACAATACTTCATCGAGTATCGCCTTATTCAACTGTTCTTGAAGAGATATTGTAGCCAGTTCTCCTCGTTGCTTGGATGTTTGTAACTCCTTAATCATTTTCTCATTCTCATCTATCAAGAAGCGAACACTCAAGCTAGTGGCTTCGACATATACTCTGGTAACATCGGCCAATGCTGCTGGATTCTTTTGCATGTCAGACATGATCCCTCATTCTTCAGACTCTGCAAGAGATGTGTTGTCATCCAAAGTACACACTCTACGTGATTGCAAAACTCTATGTTGTGACTCATTGAATGATATCTTGTGCATCTCTCCTTCTGGATAGTCTCCAAGGATCTCAGTATCTCCTTAGTCGCTTCGGACTTACTCTACTTCTGGATCCAGTGAAGCTATTGTGTCAACCTCTTAGTGGTAAGGCATGAGGTCGATGTCTTACTGTAACTCTTGCTATTCCATATCCATATCCATCTGCTCAAGTGCTTGTTCAATCTATTGAGCGAAGTTCTACTGCTACGACTGCTCACCCTGTCTGATTGGTGCCAACTATTCGGATGAGTCTACTACCTATATGGGTGCATTTTCATTTGTCTGTACATGTTGTACTCCCTGTTGTACCCATTCTTATTGTGCTTCCTTCTCCTATCTGCACAACTCCTGCTCCTTCCATAATTGCTCCTTCAACTCATGCAACTCCATTGTTTCCTCCATCCTTTGTTTTTCTCTTTGCCTTTATGTGGTCCTCCTATTGTGTTGTTACATCTTCGCCTATATTTGAAAATCAACTTTCTCCACAAGTGGGTTTGCTCTGAAATTGCAACTTTTTTCCACCTCTGAGCTATCATAGATCTTTCTCTTACCTTTTTCATGTGTCGGTATGTTTACCTCTACTGTTGCTACTGCTGGTGCTCTCCTGGATGCTACTTCACATCGCTTCACTAACCATTCCACAGTGATGCTGACTAGTTCATTGGGCCTAGAGAGGCTACAAAATATCTCCATAGGCCTTCCTCCACCCAATGCGATGCACTGTGGATGCACTGAAACTGTACTCTCACTCAATTATCATTCACAATACAATGTGTGTCATACGAATTGAAGCTTTGGACATCAAAAGGAGATTTCTTGATCTCCTCTGTTTGGACATTTGTATGCTTGAGGTTTTTTTGTCGTACAACCCAATCCGCAATGGAAGTGTGGGCCAAGGTGCCTTCTTCTTCCGATGTAGCCTAGCTGACAGTCCTTCCGATATGTGGTATTATACTTCCTGAATGACGAGCTTGTCCATGGAAAAATTTGGCAAAACATGTGGAGGCTTCCTAGCATTGTACATCCGTATGAAGGTGTCAGATGGTGAGGCATGCCAATCCGCTATGTCAATTAGTGCCTCCATTGTTGCCTTTGCCATGCAAGGTGGATCTTTCTCAAGTATAATATTGTACACCAGGGTGAAAAAATGATCTCATAGATGTGTGATAACTCCTATGAATATGCATTGAGAGAAAAATTTACAATAAGTATTCATAGAGGTTTTCGTCGATGTCCATGTCCACTTAATGCCCAGGAAATGCTGACGGGCACAGATTACATCCAAGATGTAAGAGGACATGTAAATTGTTGCTTGCTCACCCTTCGATGGCTGTCGAGCTCCTATGACCTCTTCCCTCAGCCTATGGGCCAATATGGCTAACTCGTTGCATGTTTTGCCTTCACTAGCTAGTTGGTCCAACATGATCACACAACTCTATGTGAAGGTCTTCGTGCTCTCTTGGCCATACAAGCAACATGCAAAGATGACCAAGTATGGATATGCCTTCTGTAAAATCTTTTTCTTGTAAATTTGTTTGGGTTTTGTCCTGAATTTGGCTAGCTCCTTTACCCAATTCTTCAAGATATTCCTGGTGTTGGCATTGTTATTGGGTATGTTGAAGGGTGTCTACATGTTGATCACTGGCTTTGATAGATGGTACATCTACTAATAATCCTATGCATTGAAGGTAGCAATCTCCGTCCTGCTGACACTGCTAAGTGTCAGCATGATGGGATGACTCTGTGAGATGTTCCAATGTATCATGTTCACGAATGGGAATGCAGATAGCTACATGCAATCCTGTACAATCCAGACTTGTGAATGTTCACATAAACTTGGTGGTCTTCAACATCATCCCCAAATGTGCATAAGAAGGCATCATTGACCTCTTTCCATTTCATCTTGATGTCTTTGCCTACAATTAGTTTTGTGTCTTCATAGATTGTCAAACTCCTAGACACTTGGTCAGTTGTTGCTCAAGTTGTGCTTATGTCAGTGTCCTTTGACCCTGCTCTCTTGGAGGCCATTGATCCTAAACTACTGAGAGATGGAAAAACACTGATTGTATCTAGAGACATGATGACATGCATGACAAGAAATCTGTTAGTTAAAACCAAGGCAAACTGAAGGGATGACATGCAACACACCTGGGGACTGATTGGCAAGGATTGCGCAATTTTCACTAGGAGGATGGGAGACTGACTGTTGGAACTGTGGAAAAGGTAGTCTGGACAATTGGGAGGCTAGTTGATTGCTATAATTGTGTAATGTGCAATCTAGACTCGCTTGTTGGGTGTTGGGATTGCGCAATGCACAATTTTAGCTGACAAGTGTTGCAGGCCCAGGGACTGCATTGCACAATTTTCTAGGCTAGCACTCACTACCTCTCATAATTTTGCAAGGCAAGATTGGAGGGTAGTTACTAGCTATAATTGTGCATTTGGAAAGAAGGTAAAGCCTTCCATCTCAAAATTACGCAATGTTGCCATAGTGAGGTAGTGTTTGGGCCAAGGTTGCCCAAACCTGCCAACGGGAAACTAAAATAAAATGAAGACGTGAATAGATCATGATACTAAGTGTAATCAGAAGGGAATGATCATGAACTCAAATAGTGAATGCATGATTATGAAAATGGAACAACATGCATGTGTGTGAAACGAGTCAACAATTTAGCGACCGTTGATGCAAAATAGTTTCATGCATGCGACAGTAGTGGTAAGCTAACGAAAAATGAAATGGTGCTTGTACAAGCTAACATGCATGCAAATGATGGAAATAGTTCAAACAAATCAAGAAGATAACACTCACACAAGCCAAAACACAAAAAGTGATAGAAATTATGAAAAATACAAGTTAAGAAGTTTTTCCCGAAAATACTTGAGTTGGATGTGCCGAAGACCCTTGGATGTGTTGTGGGATGTCAGAACTCCAAGATTGATATGAATAATGAGATCTAAGGCATCAAATAGATAAGTTTGAGGCTCATCACATGCATGGCAATAATCTAGGAAGAAGCAACACTGGAGGAAAGTTTCTAAAAAGATCTTTGCATGTAACCTCCAGCTGCTAAAAATAACTCCCTAAAATCTAAGGATGTTTTTCTCATGTTTCTTTTTACCATTTCTGGAAAAAGAAGCCCATGCATGCAAGTCAAGTTTCCTCAGTCCTGGGTGGAACCGGTTAACCTGAAGGAACATGCAATAGCCTACTTGACTAAGGGTGATTTCTAAGCAATTTCTGGGAAGAAGTTGGGCTAGCTGCCCACTGGGATTGTGAAATTTATAGGAGGAGTAGCTGACTGCTACCCAACATTGTGCAATTTTTGTGTTGAGTATCACTATTGTGCTAGATTGCATAGTTTTCACTAGGAAGACTATTTGACAAGATTGAGCAGTTTCTAGGCCTAGTAGGTTGCCAGTCAAATTTTTGCAATTTATGGAGGGAATTTTGGTTCCCCTCCAGAATTGCACAATTTGTTCAGGGAGCTACTCAGTGAGCAGTTGGACCAAGTGTAGAGTGGCAGCTTGTGAGGGGATTGAAGCAAGCTATCATGCATAGGCTGGTAAGCTACTAGAAAACCACTGAAGCTCATGGACTTGAGAGTGCAAGAGATGTTGTTGAGGATGGTTGGAAGGGAGGCTCCAAAACAAAGCTAATGCAAATTTTTGAAGGTTGGTTGTAGTTGCTAAACATCACAACATAATGTATTTATCTGATTAGGTTTAATATGCAGTGTCACCAGCAATATTCATATGTACTATTTGAATTTCCTAGGGATTCACATATCATATTTGTTATATGCATGACACAAACTAGATAACACCACCACTAAATCCTCAGCTTGAAAATCTACATAGTTATGTGTAAAGTTTGAGCAAGCAATGTAATTAACAACATCTGGATACTACTAGTTTTATCACTAAGGTTCTAGAGCATGCATTAAACTATCACACAGTTCTTTGATTCCCTTATCACACTAGTTATCATATATACATGTTCATATGGAAGGGCACACCCTTTTCCTTTTGATTCTTGATATTGACATGGAAAAGTTATTTTATTTATGAGACACGATTGTTTTCATGATTTAAGTTATTGTAAAATTTAATAACTTACATTCATGGGTATGTATTGTTAAACAAATAACCATTGTTATAGTCGATCACACTTTCTTGCATATTATATTAATACACATATAAGTCTATAAAAATATGTACTCATACAGGGACACTAATTTACCATTAGTAATTTAGTGCCAATAACAAATATGGTAATAAGTTAGAATCTAATCAGAGTCAAATGCAAATATCATATTATTACCATTAGACCAATAACATGAAAATAAAGTACCATTTAACATTGTTTATAACTTCAATGAAAATCTTCAACCAACAAATGAATGATGCATAGTACATTATAGTTTTTGGCTCATCGCCTATAATTTATGAGTATTGAAATTACCACCAATAATTTCATGTGGTTCTAATTCATAGGAGTTACTGCAATATACTAAATAGTCAATGACATGAAACTATTGTAAACTCAATCAAATTCCACGGTAAAAACCGAACAACTATTCGTCATTACAATTGAGACCTAGGACTTGACTCGTTCTTTATTTCTAACACTTAAGACGGTTCTTTTAATATCATTTTAAACATATTATTATACACTTCAAGGACAACCCATTCCTTTCTACATTCCTTCATTATCACATTGTTTCCATTATTGACAAATGCATACATTCGTTCTTTTCTTACAAACAATGCATTGTAACTCTAAAACATTTTTATTTTAATGCACCATTAAACATTATCATAAAAGTATGCATGCACGGGTTTGTAATAATCCACGGTATCACCATTTATAGGGTGAGTATTCAAAGTTCATGATTTAACTACAACCAATGTAACATAATCCACATAAAGACTCAACTGCCATGAGCATAATTATTCTTCAATAAGTCATTAACGCTATCATTTTTCAATGCATTCATTAACACTATTACACATCTCATATTGAATGCATTATTTTGCATACATACTCAATAAAATCAAACCTATACTCCTGCTCGTTCTTATAGAGCCAACATGTGGCAATGCTACAACCTATGCTCTAATACCACTGGTAACATCCTTCAGTTAACCTTGTGCAAAAATACATAGGATGATAAGGTTTTACCACATTTACTAACATGTAATATTCCCAATGACGTTTCACTTACTCAACCGATTTTCCAATGTTAAAATATCCATCATAAAGTGAGGTAAACTCATAAAAGGAATAAAACATATTGTAAAGAAATAATTATTAGTGCAACTTGTTAACATAGAGCATTTGTTTGTAGCTTTGCATCATTATGTTGATAAACTAATGAGAGTTTATTTAGATTCCATTGAATGATGCAATTTCCAATATCATGCAATGTAACAACATCATCAATCTAACCAAGTAGAAAATGCATAGTTCAACATTGATATACCATGGAAACCCCAAAGGGGAATACATGCAAACATTTATTTTATTAAATGTTTCATGAGGGAGTTCACCCATCACTCAATGGAAGTAAGGGAGTCCATCCCTTGTCCATTGTTAAAAATATACAAAGAAATATAATATTTAATTTAAGAATAACTAACTAGAGGCGATTCCATTAATTATGATATCATGTTTCTCAAAACACGTTATCCCACGATTGTTAAAGAACTATAAGTCTATGGCCTAATTGTTTCCTATAGTATAATTTCCTATGCTTGATGATCTTTCACTGAGTGGCTAAAAGTCAGTCATAAGGACCTCATTTCCTCCCATAGTATTAATTATAATCGATATTTTTTTATTTTATAACAGATGGATTAGAAACTATTAATTTATCCTTTGTGTAAGTCACAATTCTTTCCTGCAATTATTGTCGTCAACAAACATTGACATCATGATAATATAAAATATCCATTTATCAAACTCAAATAATCAATTTCTACTCTACGTGCTTTAAATATCTTTCCATGTTCCACTTTCTTTCACATGTATTATAATATTAGAAGTTGTCTTGATATTTTTATTTTACATGCATCCTCAACTGCAAAACCAATTTTTGGCGCATGTATAAATAAAATGTGTAATGAGTATCAAGTCATGCCTCTTTATTGACAATTCACGTGCATTAATTAAATTCACATAATTTCAAAAATTTATATATTTATCTACGCATGAGTATGTCTATGCAACATGTCTAATCATCCAAATCTCACATGCATAAAAAAAAATGAATAACTATTACCAAGCAATTCCCATCTATCCGCACTTCACATGCATTATAAGAAAAAGGAATAACTACCGTTTACCTCTTCCCACAAGAACATGGTAATATTTTAAAAGATTCACCGTGGCTATCACTACCTCTTTGTAGAAGAAGAGAGAAAGCTTTCCAAAATGTAATCATCACCTTTACTATTATTTATTTAGATATGAACACATTCTTTCCCAAACAAAGACTAATGCAACTACCCATCACTACTATAAAATGAGATATTAGTTACTAGGTGAATAAAAACATTAGTCACTACAAATTTTTCCAAATGAAATATTACAAAAAATGAGTAATCTTAAGTGACCGAACTAAAAACGATGAACATAAATAACTAATTTAGTCACAGGTTAAAATATGTTACTAGCTAATAAGTAATACAACTAAAAATGACTAACATGAATGACTAATTTAGTCTAAGTACAAAAATATGGTCAAACAATCTAAACTTACACGTGATAGGGCATTGAAAGGCCATTAAAGAGAAACCTAAGCGAAGAGACAATGGAGAGCTCTTTGGACTAGGGTTTGAAGGAGAACAACTTCATTTGCAGCCCGAGTACTTACTCTAGAGGAGAACAGAGCCAGAGCGGCAAAGCTTCATAGAAGAGGGCATGTTCTAACCCTACAGATGGAAAACGCGGGGTCCATTGGGACCCCATCATACAAACATCTAATGATGTACAGGGAGAAGATTGCACAAGATAGGGTGCAGATATCAAGGTTTGAGAAGTCAGCTAAGGAGAATTTGACCAACAAGGGAAAGAGGAATAATGAAGGTAAAAGTACCAAGAAATAGAAAGAAGTCATTGGATGTAATAGTACAGCAAACAGAGACAGTACGAATCCTTCCCAACCACAGGTCTCACAAGGAAACAAGTCGGAGAAGGAACAAGCAACAGGCGAGGAGGAGGATCTAAACCAAGACAAGGTAGAACAGGGAGGAACAGGGTTTGCAGCCACTGGGAAAAAAAGCTAGGGTTCATGCAAGCCTAAAGCCACTGACACCCTAAGGGTAATAATTTCTAACCCGGAACTTCAAGCGTAGCGTGACCACATGGTTCAATATCAAGTGATCTATAGGTTCATGGGGTTGCGGCCGATAGAAAGAGCATTGTGCATGTGGATAAAGAAACAATGGAAACCCAAATGTAGTGTAAGGCTGCACATAGGAGCAAAGGGTTTCTTTAAAGTAGTTTTTTCCAATCTGGAAGACAAGGATCGAATATTTGATGGAGGACCATATTTCTTTGCCTCTGCAGGACTTTACGTGTGACCATGGAAACCCAAATTCGATCTACAACAAGAAACCTTCAAATAGGTACCAGTCGAGATTCACCTATTCTCTCTTTCAATTGAATATTGGGGATGTGCAACACTGGAACAGACAGGCAACAAGTTAGGCACCTTCATCAAGGCCTCAGAAGCGACATTACAAAAAATATATACCTCTTGCGCTAGAATCTGTGTAGAGATGGATGTTTCAGGAGCACTTCGTGAGGGCCTATGGTTGGAATACGGAGATGAAGTGTATTTTCAAGCCATAGACTATGAGAAAATCTCCTTCCATTGCAAGAAGTGTCATGAGCATGGATATTTGATTAGAGAATGCCTAATGAACAAATTAATAGAGAAAACTAAGGAAACCAAAGGAGATAAGAATAAGGAAGCCTTTGTACGACCAAATGCAAGACATAGAGAAAATGAAAAATGACAGACTAAAGCAAGAACTTCCCTTGGAAATAAACACAATTATTTTTAGGTGTTAGAATTAGAAACAGAGTCAGAGGACACCATTCTAGAGTAAGAACCATTGAAATTAAGCAAACCCACAGCCACACCAGAAATGAAAGAACCAGTTTCGAAGCCTTCAAACAACATCCCTCATGCTCAGTGATCAACGAAAGGTGTAGAGGAATATTTAGAGATGTTAACTAGTGAAATAGGGCTCGAAGATATGGAATTAAGTGACATGCTTGAGCAAGAAGGTATGGATCTACCAAATATGGTTGAAGACTAGGAAAGGAAAGGAATGGAAGACATATTGGAAGAGGAGGTAAATAGAATCAACAACTTATTCATAGCAAGACAACAAGCAGAGCTGGAGTTGCTGAAAAAGAGCTTGGGAACAACAAAAGGGCTAGGGGTACGAGTGCAGGACATCAAACCTCCTCCAACTCCAAGCACCGCAAGAAAAGATGAAAAAGGACTAAGAATGAGGCATTACAAGAACTAGGCATATGCTCCTGAATTCAGGTAAGATGAAATCCCTTGAGGCATTCTCACTAACCTCCTAAACTATGTTTATTACGAAAGTACTTTCATGGAATGTTAGAGGGCTAAATAACCAAAAAAAATAATGTTTGTTAAAGAAGAAGGTACAAAAGGAACAACCAAATATATTGTTTGTGCAAGAAATTAAATGTTCCAGCAACACGATGGTTAATATCAATAAAAAACTAGGCAAATGAATGGAATACCTATAAACAACAAGTAATGGTTGGGAAGGAGGTATGGCCATTCTGTGGAATCCATAGGTCATCCAAATCATTTCCTCTGAAGCTGCGAGATCTCACATATCAATAGAAGTCCAAATAGTAGGGAATCCATAAACATATCTATACACCAATGTCTATGTCCCTCAAAAACTAGAGGCCAAATTGATATTAATGAGAACTCTATCCATCTTGAAGCTAAGATATTTGCAACAAAAAGTGATTCTCAAAGGTGATTTCAATATGATCACTTCGCTCACGGAAGAGAGAGGAGGTATTAGAATACTCAACAGAGACACTTAGGCTTTAATAGACTTCATTAAATCGGCCAAGCTGGTAGATGTCTTCCCCAAGAGTGGTTCTTTCACTTGGAACAATAAAAGGGGGGGGTGATAGGAAAATAGCCTCTCGACTGGACACATTCTTAGTGACAAAAACTATTCTCCTAGAAGGGATCATTGTGGAATTGAACATACTGCCCAGTGGAAGGTCGGACCACTGGCGCATAATAATGACTCTAGCCATCCAAGACACACCCATAAATAAGCCATTTAGATTTGAAAAGTTTTGGCTCAATCATCCCGAGTTCATTCCAGAGATTGATCAATGGTGGAAGTAACCATTAGGAATAAGAGCAACCAAAATGTTTCATCTACAGGCTAAACTTAAACACATCATAGCTAGACTTAAAGTCTAGAATCAAGAAGTCGTTGGTAACATATTTAAGGAAAAAAAGAAACTGGAGGTCAAAATGGAACAAATTCACAAGGAATGGATCCAAGGAAACATAGACCAAGTGACTATGAACATAGAACAAAAACTAATGTAGGATTGGCAGTTAATATGCCAACAGGAGGAAACACTATGGAAGCAAAAGTCCCCAATTCAATGGCTTAAGGAAGGCGAATAGAACACAAATTTTTTTCATAGATCTAGCATTGATCACAGAGGGGCTAACAAAATATTATCATTAAAGATGATCAGGGAACCTCTATACAGACTCACCAAGAAATCTCAAGCCTTCTTATAAACCATTTCAACCAGATTTCTTGGGAACCAAAGATTGACAGAGAGGAATCCATTAATGAAATTATAACTTCTATCCCCAAGCTCATCATAGAGAATCAAAACAAAGCTTTAAATCGAGAAGTCACCTTGGAAGAAGTGGAAGAGGTTGTAAAAGATATGCCAAATGGTAAAGCACCTAGGCCAGATGGATTCACCATCGACTTTTACAAAGCGTGTTGGGAGATAGTCAAGATAGAGGTATGGGAGATTGTGGAGGATTCCCGATGCTCCTCTTTAGTCCTCAAATTCCTCAATTCTACATTCCTTGCCCTTATTGCAAAGGACGAGGAAGCTAATGCTCCGTCAAAGTTTCGACCAATTGCATTGTGCAATGTCTTCTATAAGATTATTTCTAAAGTCATTGCTAATAGACTAAAACAAATTCTTCCAAGTATCATTTTGAAAGAGAAATCAGGCTATGTAGAGGGGAGACATATTTTCGACAATATCTTACTAGCACAAGAGATGATTCACACTCTCCGAACGCAGAAAAAAGCAAGCATGCTAATGCAGTTGGACCTATCAAAGGATTATGATAAGGTAAACTAGCACTATTTGAAAGCTATTTTAGAAGCCTTGAGCTTTGCTAAACAATGGATAATCTGGATCCTAGCCTTGATTAAATCCACAAGATTTTCAATCCTGGTTAATGGAGCCCCAACAACCCAGTTCACTCCCTCCCGAGGCTTAAGGCAAGGGGACCCCTTAACCCTCATTCTATTTGTGATTCTAATGGAAGGTTTAAGCATACTAATCAGTAGAACAAAAGAGGAAGGAATCATTCAGGGACTTCAACCTTTGCCCACTAGCTCTGCAATAACACATCAACAGTTTTTGGATCACACAATGCTCCACAACACTCCCTCGGTCAAAGAAGCTCTTGGATTCAGAAGTATTCTCAATCGCTTTAGTAAGGCCTCAGGTATGGAGCTTAATCTATCAAAATCTTCCATTTTCTTTTTCAATACGCACTTAGCAGTTCAAAAAAAATCTCTCGACCATCTTAGGCTTCAAAAGATGCAACCTCCCTTCAAGATACCTCGGCATTCCACTGACTAACAAACCCTGGTAGGAACTACATTGGGAAAGAATTTTAGCCAACCTAGATAAAAGATGTCAAATTTCGACACATAGAAACCTCAACTTTGCAGGCCGCCTTGTCCTCAGCAAATCTATCCTCTAGGCCATTCCGCATTACATGCTTTCCATTCTCCCAACACGTAAAGGGGTTCTTCAGAAAATTAGAGTCATCCAAAGAGCGTTTCTTTGGTCGGTTAATTCAGGGAAGAAAAAATGGTCTCTAATGGCATGGAATAAGATCTGCAGACCCAAACACCTGGGTGGGCTAAATCTACGGGACCCATTCATAGTTAACCAGGTCTGTGGAGAAAAGTTATGGTGGAGGTGGCTAAATGAAGCCAACTTACCTTGGGCCAAACATTGGAAAGACAAGTATGCACACAATCAAAATCTGTAGAATTTAATCAGAATTCAAGAAACCACTAAGGTCTCTCCAATTTGGAACCTGGCTAGAAGTAACTAGCACATCATTTAGGAGTAGATTTTTTGGGAAATTCGAGATGGAAAGGTTGTCTTGTTCTGGGAAGATGCATGGCAACAACTACCTAAGTTGGAAAGCCCTAAATTCGTAACTATCCAAAGAAGAAACTGGAAGATAGGGAGAAAAATAGTAAACCATTACTAGAAACCTAATGAAAATGACCAAGCATGTAGAATGTGGATATGCAGTGACACATAACTGTTGGAAGGAGAAAGTAATAGTTTAAGAGCACTCAAGACAAAGCTGGCTAAAAGAAAGATAAGGAAATCTCGGGAGACTGACCAATTACATTGGGGCAAGCTCGAGGGGGGGAAATCCACACTCAAATAAGGAAGAATCTATATAGAAGGGACTGAACATGAAGAAAAATTCAATTGTCACACTAAAGTGTGGGATGCTCAACTTTGGATGAATATTAAAACATTCCTCTAGCTCTTGGTGCATCGAAGAATGCTTACCTGGGAGAACCTTAGGAAAAAAGAGTTCATAGGCCCATCATGTTGCCCCCTGTGTGGAATTGAGGAGGAAACCATGAATCACCTCCTCAATACTTGTGAATTGATAGAAGGCCTCTGGAATTGAATGGAAACCATTCTTGAGAGAACGGATAGGGTAAGGAATTCAATTCAGGAAAACATAGAGATTTGGAGAGGCAGTTTCTCTAATACGCAAATGGTTAATACAATATGGAAACTTATCCCAGGGTTTAATGCATGGTCGGTATGGAAAGAAAAAAACAAAAGAGTATTCCTAAATGAAACTAGAAACATAAACTTTATTAAAGACACAATTCTGCAAAACATTAGAGAAACTATTCTCTCCAAAGTGACAGTAGGACATGACAAGAACATCTCAATCTCAGATTTACAAATTAGAAAGACATTTGGAATTGAGGTTGGAACCATCATGACTTCATCAAATTAGTGACAACAATAAAGAACCGACGTAAATACCTGGATTCCTCCACTGATAGGATTTCATAAACTCAACTTTGACGGGGCCTCTTGGGGAAATCTGGGGCCTGTAGTTATTGGCGGTGTTCTTCGGGACAACAAAGGAGAAATTCAACATATTTATAGTCAATCGTTGGTTGAAAGTACTAATAATGAAATGGAATTTGTAGCTTTACAGTAAGGATTAAGAATTCTTAGGCGCTTGAAAAGAGGAGCCACCGTGGTGGAAGGTGATTTTCAACTGGTGATCACAACAACAAGAAGAATGTATTCAGGAGCCAAACTGAGTAAGGTAACGAAGCATTGGAGTCTTGCCAAGGTCACAGAGCTCCTAGCTGATCACATCTCATGCCTTGACACAATCATACTACATGCAGTGAGAAGAAAGGCGAACGTAATGGCAGATCATCTGGCCAAGTACGTGATCGATAATAACTTAGCCTAACCGAACACCTGTTGGCATGAGGTCACATGCACCAAACTTCGGAGTAAGTGCACACTTCTATTGAGACAAGACATAAGTTAACGGAAGAAGTGGTGAAGGGGTACGAAGGATTTCACCTTAACACTAAGTGAAGACATGCAATCGGAGGAATATCAGGTAGCACACCCAGGAAGTATAAAGGAGATGTGGTAATTCACCCATAGGGACAAAGTGCATGTACCGAGGCATCCATACAACAAAAAATATGAGGAACGCCAACAAAAAATCACAAATGAGGTCACTTGGCATTCAAAAAAATGGCTCAAGCATGGCAGAGTTAATACTAAGGATACGCATCATGAACAGGAATTGGGAAATCGGAACAACATTTATTATGGCAAGATATGTGCCTATCCAATGGTGAAGTGGGAAACCTCAGGCCAGACATGGCCACCCTTTACTATAACTAGACCTCCCACAAGAAGATAGATAAACATCTCTCCCGTGACATGCAACATAGCAATAGCTATGATATCAGTAGTTTCAGTGTTTATGAGCTCTGCAATAAAAATATGGCTTGTGAGGGAAGCTGAAATGTCTCAGCTAATAGAGACCTTCAGAAGGCTTTGGAAGCCTATGAAATTGACTTCCTAAAAAGAAAAGCACAAGTTCGAAGAGCTAGAAGAAGTTGTAGCAGAGGAGGAAGAACATCTGGAGGAGAAAGATTTGGACAAGGAAGTGGAATGGATTCAAGATCCAGAAATTGCAACCACTCAAGCAACACAATTTGTATGAACCCAGACTGAGATGTGGAGGATGAAAACTATGCTATCCAAGGCGCTTAGCATGTAGGAGGAATACATCAATCAAGCACATCAGGCTATCTCCCTAATTTCAATAGAGCACATGGCTAAACTGGATGCCATAAATTTCAATCTTAGTGCCCTGACTCAGGAATTCAGCACACTCTCATAGAAAATGAGTGTCCTCATTAGTGTTTTTAGGCACTCCATTCGTCAAGATTCCTCAGCTACAGGGGAGGTCTCGGAGGAAGCAACCAGTACCAGTCAGGGGAAATGAACCACTCAACGTGCTACTTAGCCTGGGAAAATGACTACTCCAGCCAGCCCGAGTGTTGCAAGTAAAGATTATGTAATCCTAAAGCTGTCATGGCTTTACAGTTTCGGTTCGTACTTCTTGTTTTCGCATGTTTTGTTTCTGGTGTCATGGTTATTGGTTTCTTGGGATCAAGGAGGTCCTCTTGGCCCTCCCACTTTCTTTCTATCTAGTCACCCAAGAGGGTAAATTGTTTTGCAATCTCAAGCCCCTCTTTGAGCAACACTGCATGGTTTGCCTTGGGGTCTAAAGATAGAGTTTTAGCAGCTGATAATGTTTTTGAACGGGAAAGGAAGCTTTACTTTTGTCTATGCATGCAGACCATTTTGTATCTCGTTTATTTTATGAATTAATATAAAACTGCTGATTTACACAAAAAAAGGGACATAAAAGATTGGTCAAAAGGTTATCCTTCCTTATAAACTTCTTCATCCTCACATGGTGTATAGGTGAGCCAACTTTACATTATTTATCTCTAATAATTTTTAATTTAAAAATATATTTTTTAATTAAAAAAATATTCTTTATCTTAAAATCTATTAAATTGAATCTAATTGGTATTAGTCTAATTTGAATTAATTAGAAGAGAATTTATTTTTTTTGAGACTATAGAATCAAATAAAAACTACCTTGATTTCATATTAATCTACCTAGATCCATATTAACCCCAAATCTATCAAGCACAAAGAGGTATCCATTCTCTCTAGGTGAAAATTTGTTTTCCTAGTGCGAAACTTGAGGAAATGTTTGCACCTCGAGAGATTGGATCCGTCTCGTCACTTGATAGTTATAGGGTTAATATGGATCTAGGTTGGTTATATAATACTATATAATATCTCTATTTGTTACGTGTCCCTCTGTTATTCCCTCTCTCTATCTCACCACCCAAACATACACACACTCTCTCCCTCTCTTCCCCTTCTTTGTCTATCTCTCTCTTCCCCTTCTCCCACTCTCTTCTCTCTCTCACTCTCTCTCCATGACTCCCTTGTAACCGCATCTCTCTCCATGTTTCTCCCTCTATGCTTTTCTTGTTGCCTCCCTCTCCTGCCCCCCTCCAATTCCATCTCCCTCTCGTGATCTCTATCTTGCTTCCTCTCTATCCCTTATTTCCCACCTCCCTTTGTCTCTCGCCACCAAATAACTTCCCCCCCTCTCTCTCTTCCCTCCAACTCTATCACTATCTCCCCACTCCATGTACTTCTACATCTCAATGTCTCCATATCTCTCCCTTCCACTTCTCTCCCTATCTCGATATTCTCCTCTTCTTTTGCTTCCCTCCTCTCCTCTCTCCCTCTCTCCCTCTCCATCTCTCCCTTATCACTGCTATCTCTCTCCACCTCTATCT
>APFE030745979.1:72877-128199 GCA_000404065.3 Pinus taeda
TAAAATATTTTTAGTATGAAATAAGTTATGGTTTTTCTACATGTGGTATAGATAGGCAATTGTATTGGCCCATGTTATTGTAACAAAGCCAATTTACAAGTTAATATCCATGGTAAAGTGAGGGTGAATATCCACAGTTAATAATCTTGCCATATTGTTATAAAATATTTTGATTGTGAAATAATTTATTTTTTTGGGAATGTGGTATTCATAATCTTTGAATATCCATGTTTAATAATCTTGTCATATTGCTATAAATATTTTGGTTGTGAAATAAGTTATGGTTTTTGGACTTGCAGTATTTATAGTCCATGGTATGGACCCATGGTATTGTAACAAAGCTTATTCACAAGTTAATAACAAAATCAAAATATAACAAATTGAATTCTAATATTTTTATTAATTTCACTTCTTATTATTAATCTAGGCCATATTTAGATGTTTACACTAATCCCAACATCATTTTTAACTTCTTCCTCTTCTGTCTACTTTAGAGTCTTACGCAAAAATAACAAATTCTCATTAAAAGTAAATCATTTAACCCAAATGAAATTCATATATTTTATTTTATATTATAAATATTTCTTTAATTTTTTCCATTATAAATATTTCTTTTAATTTTTTCATTATAAATATTTCTTTTCTTGTTCATTTCCAGTTAAGCACTGGGTTGAAATAAAATATTCACAGATTACAACATCACATTGTAGCACTGCATTTTTCTTTGCCTTGTTGATACCTCTATTGAAATTCCCTAAATGGAGTTGTATGGGAAACACCTTAGGAAAGTATCAACGATTAGATGGAGGAAGGGTAAGGTCATTGGACATGGAGATTTTGGCCATTTGTACATGGGTATGAATTTGGATTCTGGAGAGTTATTTCTTTTTAATAAAGATGATTTATGTTCTCATCGGTAAAAAATTTGAAGGGTTTACATGATCAAAGAATAAATTTCATCTGGAGTTGAGGGTTTAATGATTATGATAATGGAGATATTTATTGCAGCCAATGATTCATCAAAAGACAATGCACAACTAAGCATTTTGCATGTCTTTATTGTACAAAGGGTTTTAATGATTATGATAATGTAGGTCTTCATTATCACAATAAAGATCTTGATTGCATCCAACATTTCATAAAAAGATAATGGACAAATAAGCATTTTTCATGTCCTTATTGTACATATCAATTTGCTCCTCCATAACTTTTCTAGGCTCGGAATGCATGAAATTTTAATTTTAATTTTTACCTTTTCTTTAGTGGTTGATTTTTTGTGTGATGGTCTCTACCATGCCGAAAGTCAAAGGGTTCCATTGATGCAAGAAATTTTTCTAGTATGATGCAAATACAAGACCTTTCTCAAACTTTGTTACATGAAATTAAAATTTCTTGTAATAATGAACATAAAATATTTTATGTTTCATCCTTAGATTCTAATATCAATGCCTACAGTTTTAAACCATGTTAATATATTTTGAGTAGAACATACTTAGATCCATTAAACCTTACAACTCTCAAAATATTAGGTTAATTTCAAATAAAAGGAAGGAACATGTATGGATTTTGAAATTTAGACTCAATTCTTACAGACAATGCTTAAAAATGGAAGAACCAAAAATGGTCTGATAAATTTTACACACCCATCAATTTCCAAGAACTTTGCTATTATTATGAACCTACAGAGAGAGTAGAAGAAGAAGAGGAGCCTGGATGAGGTGGACCCTAACCTGCTTGATACTTTTCAAAAGCTGGGCATGCCCTTGACTAGAAAAATAGATTGACCAATGTTTTTGTATATGTTGTTTTTTATAGTTTTTTCATTGCTACCATGCATAGTTAGACTCTACAGGAAGTTGAGGTTGTCTTCTCTTTGTTATAAGAGGTAATTTGGGAGTATCTTGATATAGTTAGGAAGTAGCTTGGCATGGCTGTTCCTCCTACTGATAACTATTTTATTGCATTGTATTTTTTTTTTAGTGATAACTCCTATCAAATCCCCAACCACACTTTGTCACCTATGGAAATATCCACGTATTTAAGGATGAATGAGATGGGGACTAGGTAGTTTGAGAGGACTCTTATTGTTCTAGATGGGAGGAGTTTTGTGACATATATTGTAGGATGCACTACACCATTTTATGGCACCATTCATCTCCATTATGTAGTAGTGGATCTCTATTGCACCAAGAGAGAAATGAGAAAGTATTCTATTGTAAAGTATTGGTATGTCGTGGATGAGGAATGCAGATGTGGGATTTATAATTGTGGTACGAAAATAAATTTTTAAGAAGGAAAAAAACCAAGGATATCATGGAACTCAGTATATATTGGTTTGACAATCACTTGGAAATACTCAAGCATTGTTTTGAAAGGAGATGATGCAATTAGAGAGTTCTATTATTTTTCCTTGAATAATAACTATCAATAGGTGGGAAAAAGATGATCCATATAGGGAAGAATTGTAGGCATAGGATTGTTTCTAAAATTATATCTATAGGAAAGTTAAGGAACTACTATAGAGGATTAGTGCAGGTGCAACCAAATTCTCTGAATGTAAGGAATTTTGCACAGTGTGAATTGATGCTCATCTATGACCAAGTAATCGCAAATACTTATCGTCATATTGAGGTACAATTTTAGTTTCATTCTAAAGTCTCTAATTTGATTTATTGATAGTCCTACTTGTGTCCTTGTCTCTCTTAATTTCATTGTCACAGGATTGTAATGTGTGATAAAATCAAGCATATCATTGAGTAAAATAGACACCCACATGTCACTACATGTCATTGTCCATACTATGCTTTCATACAATAAGAAGTGAGAAATATGATATGTGCACAACTAAAAATCCTACTAGGCATGATGAATCGAGTCTTAGCATGGAAATGGAGACCAAGAATCATAGAATTTGAATAAATTTGTGACATGAAGTAAAAAACACAATAAATATTCCATGCCAACATTGTCTATTTAGTGCAAGATACTACTAATATTTCATAATTTTCAAAGATGGTGGATTTCATGAAGATTCCATCAAGCGTAGTTAGTAATTTGAATATAATATGGTCAGTGCAACTATTTACATTAAATAGGCTAAATTTAGGTAATTAAACCAAGTTTTAAAATCACTAGAAGCAATACCCCTATTTATTTTAAATAGGTTAAATTTAGGTAATTAAATCAAGTTGGAAAATCACTAGAAACAACGCCCCCACATCATTTTATTTCTGGTTGTACAAGATAATATTGAATACAATTATGCACACTTCCACTTAGATTGACTGTACATAAAATAAGAAACAAGGTTGATGCCTTTAAAAGCTATGTCCATCATTAAATATAAGATATGACAAGTATGGCTCATAATTTTAAAGGCTATATCCATCACCAACTATAAGATAAGACTTAATGAGATGAGAAAAAGTTTGTCTTGATATAACATGTAAATGTCATTTTACTTATAACTCATGCATATTGTATCTTACTATGCATACATTAATTGTATAACTTCAACATGGGTAATTTTTTACATTTAAATTGTCAAATATGTAGAACTTACATTACAATAGCTTAAATCCGCACACAAGTAAAACATCAGAAATATGGCAGGGCAATGAGTAAGCATTTTCACACTGGTTCAAAATATCCCCTTGGTTGGTGAAGAACCAATTAAATGCATTTTTTGGTGGAGTATTAACTGATTAACCGAAGATAAAAAAATATTAGTCTTTTAAATAATGAAAAAGGATATATATAATGTTATATAGAAGTTAGATTCCACGTAGATATATCTAACCTAATGTAACTATATATTTCAGCTCCATTTTTTTATATAGAAGTTAAATTTCATGTAGCTATAGTAGTTACATTTACATATTTTAGATAGAAGTTACATTTTACATAGCTATATGTACCCTGACATAACTATAATATTCCAACTGCATTTTTTTCACACTTTTCACCATTTTAAAGATTTGTCTATTTTAGTGTGATTATGCAATTAAATAGTTGATATTGTTTAAGACATCCCCTATTTGCAACATTTTGAATTCTTAAGTGGGATCTTGGGTAGGTTTTTGTTACTACCATATATCATGTTTTAAGTAGATGGTGTTTTATTATTCACCCAACATACTTTAGGAGCAGCCTTGAATTGTTTGCTTGTTTCCATTATACATCTAATATTTGCAACCTTTTCCACGTGAAGAACCCAATAGCCCATGTTGAAAATGAACCAAGTACCTCAAAAATTTGGGAATATCAGTTATTTTATTCCCAGAGGGGGATATATCTACAGAAGCCAATGACAAATATCATAAATGGCTTTTTCGAGTTGTATTTAATGAAATCCAACTAGAATTTGCTACTAATGTAAACCAATTGATGAATTTGAAGGTTGAATGTAGTGTTGAATAGGTGTTGCAAGGTATATCTATAACATTATCTACCTACCTCATTCTAATGCCATGAGATGGTGTCTCAATAACACTATTGTCCAGTGACAGGTTCTAGATGTAGATAGCTTTCTCATGTCATACAAGTAAATCATATCAATATATTTCTATGAAATCTCAAAATGTGTTCAAAGTTTGTCTTAGATAAGGAAATATGTATGTACTCTTGAATTTACCTATGATGTAATAATATCAAGAATAAAGTTGTCATTGCAAATAATTGTGATCTACCATTTAAATTTAGTTTACTACATGAAATTCTTGATTGGTTAGATCCCAACTAGTTAGAGATGAATTTATTTTAGTTGTAGTGAGATTAAGAATAAAGTTGTGATTTTAGTCACTAAAATATACCATATAATATTTATTCACTACATGAAATTTTTAATTTATTAGAGCCCAACTTATTTAGATTATAAAGAGTCCTCTTTCATGAAAATATTTATGAATTCTCTATTCTTTCTCAAAGAATTACATATTACAGAAAGGTGGAAAATAATGAGATGAAACTTAATGGATTTGTTCTAAAATGTGTGGAGGGAGTATAAAATCATCTTTAGCTTCGTTAAAATATTTTGGAGAGGCCACTAAAGTAATTAATTTTCCTCCTGGTTAATTCCATTTATACTATCCCAATGCTTATAAAAGTCCTTCTCCAACGTGATCTCTTAACTATCTTGGAGGGAAACTGATTGCCTGATTGGAAACCATGGATTACAATTTGATTAGGAGCAACAAATGAGAAATATTCATATTCTTCAATATATTCCACAAGTTAAAAGCATACCAAACCATTTCCTCTCTGTCTAATTGATACGACAATCAATCGGGCAGTTGTTCATATTTTGAGACCTTTTTCAATGATTTTTTTTTAAAGTTATGTTCTCAATTAAAGAAATTAAATGAAAGGTAGAAATGATGCAATGGAAGGATTTTCTATTTTAGTGCCTAAGAATGCCTTGCTAATGTTAAGGGCCCGGTATTTTCTTGACTTGGGATTAGTCACATTTGACTTCCTAGCATTTCTTTCAATTTCATTTTCGTTGTATTTATATAGGTATCCTTGAATTTGGTGATCTACTGTGTGTGTAATAGGAATTATTAACTACTATGAACTCTCAAAGGTGATATTGATGGATGACTAATTTTAAATGTCCCTAGTTGACATTTTAGTATTACATGATCAAGAAAATAAATTATTAATGAATATTAAAGGGAATTAACGTGCAATGTTTTTTGGCTTCTCATATTATTGCATTTTGGCCCCCAATAATATATTTAAGGCTAATTTTTGGTTGTTACTTGTCGATCTTCCCCTTGGCTCAGGAAAACATCGAGGATATATGTCCATTGCATTGGCATTGGACATCATCAAAGATGAATTGACCAAAAGCAGTAGACAACATGGGATAAATTGGTATAATGAGTGGATAACCGATAGAGAAACACCAAGGCACCATAATTTCTTCTGTATTTAGATTCACTCGAAATTAACTTCTCACAAAAATACCTTTTTTTTACAAATATTTGCATGTATACAGAAATATTAAAAATGAAATTTCAGACTAATTATTCAAACAAATAATTATATGGTAGTCATAATTTATAATTAAATAGTATAATATGATTCATGTTATATGATAAAATTATAGGGTCTAATTGTGAGGGGCGTTGGGACAATATATGTGCACTTCTCATTATATTAGATAATCATCTAGCAAAGTGTGATATCCATCCAATGAAATGTACTCCCATAAGCCATTGTGGGATTGGAATTTTGTCTTTCAGTGGAAAAGTGGTGATATATTTTCTCAGGCCATAGTGTTCTAGTTCCCTAAGGTTTTAACGCTACTCATAGCTAGCACCTTCATATAACCAAGTGAGGTACTCATCTTGGAAATTTGAATCATTTTGTCTCCATAATCCAATATGAGGATGGATCAATATCATGATCCTAAACCATAGGTCGTAATAGTGAGTAAATTTGACTGTTGGCAAAAGAATATCCAAATTTAAGGAACATGACTCTTTAAAAATAAGCAATAGGGATATTTTTTACACTAGTATTTTTTTTTCCATTTTTTTTCACAAGTTATATATTGCTTGATATTTTTAACATGTAAATTAGTTGGTATGAATGTTCCTAAGGTTCTATTAAAGGTAGAATAGTAAGTTCCTAAGGTGTTATTTTCTATGGTGACGTTTTATTTTATTTGCTTATACAGGTCATCTAACCACATAGTGGCCACTACCAAATGTTGGCATACATGTCATATAAATATTTTATAGTCTACTTCATTTTATATTCAAGTATCTATCATCTTTCATGTCTCATACTATGCATTAAATCTTCTTTTCTTTTTAGGAGAGGAACTCAATATTGATGGTAATAAGAAGAAATTGAAGAAAGAGGAGAACAACAACACTAGAGCGACAAATGCCAAATGAGAGAGGGAAGAGAATATATCTAGTGATACCCTTAGAGTCAATATCTTTCATAAGACACACTCATAGACACCGATGGTCAAGCGTTCAGAGTTGGTGAATTCACTTGTAATTCTTTGGAAACACATGGACAATCTTTTGAAATGATGCAATAATATTTCATGAGTAAATTATACTCCAAGTGATATTAAGTTAGAAACTCATATTGTAATATCTAATATTTTATATAATTAAATCTATATGGGTGAAATTATTTTATTTTCAGTGATATTATTTAGTCTTGTAATAAAATATGTAACTTTGTGCTATCCTATTAGATAAACATGCACATTTTATGGAAATTTTTTAAAAATTTAGTCACAAAAGAATATTGATCAATAATGAACACATAAAATCAATCTAAAACTATTAAATTAGTAGTTTATATTAATTAATGATGAAAACGAGTAAAATGAATATATGACTAAATTAGTTGTTTACAATGATTATGAATGAAATTAACTGAAATGAATAGAAACTACTAAATCAATCATTTATATAATGAATATGAAAATATTAAAAAAAGATAAATGACTACAGCAAATAGTAATTTTTTGATTAAAATGATGGATAATTTTTGCATACAAACGACTATTAGAAACCAATTTGCAATATCCTATAACACAACTAAAATTTAGTCATATTTCTTTGGTTATTAATTGATTTGAAATGATGACTAGAATTTTCATATATATGACTATTAGTAGTTAATTTACAATATCTTATAGAAATGCCAACATTTTGGTCTTATTTCGTTGGTCATTAATTAATTTTCTCAAGGATTTATATAGTAATATATTTTGTTGTATATTTGGTAATTAATTCCAACAATTAATGACTAAGCCAATGAAATTAATGACCAAATTTATGACTAAATATACTACTAGATGGTAAAATTGAGGAAACCAATTAATGACTAAGCTAAAAATGACTAAAAGTTGATCACGTTATAAGATACAATAAATTAGCTACTATTGGTCACCGACTGAAAATTAGTCGTTTATATGCAAATTTTAGTTGGTTTTTTTAGTAACTAATTAGTCATTTTCTAGGAATAATTAGTCATTTCATAAAAATTATTGCATCATTAGTTGTAGGAATTTTCTCTTATCACTAGCCATATTTTTGGAGCATCCACTATTAATCAACCATTCCTCATGTTGACCATGAGCAATCAAAGCAAGCTCATAATTTTCAAAATTTTTAGTGTTTTTCTTCCATGTCCTCACAACATTATTTTGATTAGATTTCTCTTATGTGTGCTACATAAAGGAGTTTGGAAAGCTAGATCTACACTCACTATCTTTGTGAGCAAATTTATTGCATCTGAAACACTCAACCTCATTCATTAGTGGAGAAAAAAATTATTTCCATTAGAAAGTAAAATATTTTGTCCTTGAGCAACTCTTGATCTATCAATCTTTCTTCTAGGAAACATATTTAATCTATAATTTATGGCCTTGTGTCCAAAATTATTACATGCAAAACAATAACCATAAAATAGTGTAGGATACTTGACTTTTTGTTGCCATGATGGAGTGAAATTTGAGGATCCTTCTTGCTTCACTTGCTATTTTCTTGTTTATTTGATTTCTGCTCCATCATTTCGCATAGTGTAGTTGGTTATTGCAACATTTTTTTGAATTTATTTTCATTTCAAAGCATCTGCATAACTAGTACTTGATTGATATTTCACATTTCGTAAAGGATGCTTGAAGAGCAAACTATTTTTTTCCTCTAGTGACCTTTGCATGTTGAAAATATGTTGCAAGGATTCATATCCCTTCATAATTTTTTTATTTAAACATGATTTAATTTATTATTTTCATATATTCTCCCTTAATGCAACAATTTCTTCCTCAAGTTTTTGACAATTTTCTTTTGCATTCTTCAAGATAATTGGTGAGAAAATTTTCTTTCATTTTGGCCTCTTCAATTCTCTCTTTAAGCAGATGATGTCCTCTTCATGGGTGCATGAAATTGGGGCTGTACTAATGATCTCAAATGAATGTTTTGATAACTTGTTATTCTTACAAGGACCTCCCTCTCAACAAATTAAAAAATATATGATCTAGCTTATGTTGACAATTGCAGTATTAATTACTTTAAACAAGTGCATGTGTAGTTTATTTTAATTGTTTAAGTGCTTTAAGTCCATTTGTTTCTGCTGATATTAAACACACCTAATAAGCATATAATGTAGCAAATAAACATCAACACATAATAACAAATTTAATCTAGAAGTTCACCCAAATATCGTGGGCTACGTCTCCTTGAGCTTTTCGCATCTTCACTTGGCTCTTTAGGATTATGGAAAAGTTTATTTTACAAGTTCCACACTTACCTCCAAAGGTTACTGAAATGAACCAATGGGCTTAGAATACCATCTATATCCCTTTCATGGTTTTCATCACTCTGCAAATAGATCTAAGCTCCCTTAGACTTGATTCCTTCAATGAGTGCTCCAAGCTTCCCAAAGATTTTTTATTTCAGTAACTTCTTCAGAATTCTTTAGCTATCACTAAAACCTCTTCTACTATCTCCATCACATAATAGAAACCAACAATAGATTGATCATTTGTTCAAAATGAGCACTGCATCCCCAAACTAGGCGTTCCTCAACGGTTGCCACTAGGTTGTCTGAAAATTCCTTGAAGAATCTCAAACTTTAAAAGTATCCAAATGTTTCTAAAAATCCCTGCAATGGATTTAGAAGGTCCATTAAAGTCAATAATGGCTGTTGGTTTGCTGAGAATGAGTATTGATAGGTCCCACAACTTCCTCCAACCCCTGGTGGCCCTCAACTCCAAAATTTCCCTCGACGAAAATCTCTATTAAGATGACTTCTTCAACTTCTATGGACTATACAATTGGCTTCAAAAGGCTCCAATTAGCATTTATATACTCTTTTTTTACTCTCCCTGGTCGAAAACAACTCCTGGAGTGCCTTTAGGCAGTATCCCCTAGGGATACTCCATTAAAACTGGTGAACTGACACTTAAGTCCAGTTAAATTTGGCAAAATCTACCTTTTTAGCCACTTTGCCAAGCTTAACCATTAGAGTTGGTTGTTATCGTAACCATTGACATTGGCACACATGTGATAGGCATAATCCCCGACAGTTAGGGATAACATCATATGGTTCTGGAGGTCAACATGCAAACCACATGGATTGTTCGAAAATGGCGGCATATGAATAGTTGTCGAAGGACCACTGGCAATCATAACCCCCAAACCTATACTGGTTATAAATTAAATATACACCGCGATTATTATGTGTTAAGAACCACCTTCAGTGGAGTTTTAGAGCACTGGATTTTCTTTCCGGAGGTCACGAGTTTGATTCCGTCAGACCCCAAACAAAATTTTACAATACCATTCTAGCACCACATGGTGGCCTTTGGGCTTGTCAACTGTTGGCACCTTATTTGTCACCCAAAAGGGAATATTGCAAGGAATATTCCTTGGAATATACTTTTTTTAATATTTTCAAAAATCAAATTATCCTTGGTCAAATGTCCATAAATTGAAGTTAACTAGACCTCTCAAATTGTGATAACTCCTTCATACAGTGTCGGTCTTTTGAATTGTTCATGACGCCAAAATTATGAAGATGAGATGTATCTAGTCACTCAGGTTTGACATTCTTTTGAACACTTTGAAATTTGAGTTATCATTAAGGTCCTGGATCAATATCTGATCACTCCTCCCCATTAGGAATGTTTTGGACCTTAAAAGACTGATATATTGATGTGTACAGTAGACAAGAGTACAACACCCTCTTCTTTCAACCTCCATACACTTGCTTTGCATGGGTAGTTCCTTTGAACTAAAACTCGAAGGTAGTCGACACTTCCCTTCCCGGATGTGCTTCTCCTCCTGTTAAGAACTGTCTTCCTTAAACTCATTGAGAATTTTTGTTGAGAAGGCTTACAGAAGGTAGCTGAACATCGCTTCCTTGATCATTGATCCATGGTGGCTCAAACAAACATGAGCTTACATCATAAACACATTCATACTTAAGTGAAATTTGCATATGCACTAATAAAAGTATGTTTTACCGTGTCAAGAAGTCAGGCAACTTCTTACCAAGCCACTTCTCTGGAGACTTTTACTGCTACAAATATTCTTCTAACATTTTGTAAAGGAAAACAACATAATGAAAGAAATAGCTTGACGACATAAACTCTTGCTCCATCAAAAGAAACAAATTTCACATCGTGTGAATCATCATCATGTCTTTATATCTTGTATACAAATGATCGACTAATCCATAAGCTAACAAAAAAATGCCTTCTTCAAACAACTGACTCTCCAAGTCAGGCATGTACAAAAAGAACTTGACGTTTATTTTGCAAAGTAGAAAGAATTCCACCCCTTGTGAAACACTTCATCATTATCTCAATTTCTCAATCTTGGAGACAAAAACAACTTTTCAAGTGAATATGACATTGCATGCATGTTTAAACAAAGCAATATGATGATTGATTGCTTTCCATCAAATAAATTAAACATACATGTTCAAATACAAGGAAATCATCAACATCCCTATGTTCATACATACCATTCTCATGTATGTATTCAATTCTTCAACCTTCTCTTAAGCACAATCATAAGTACAAGATCCCCAATCATATGTACATGTACCTTCAAAGCTAAAATGAATATAATTTTGCTGCAATAAAGTGAGTCTATGTACTCAACTTTTCCATCATGCAACTTGCATTCCATTAGCAAAGAAATGCATCACATCAAAAGACATGCAACCTCAAGTGTCTAAGAACTCTAACCATTTCTTACCAATCCACCTTAAAGGTGCTTCCTTTAACTCCACGTTGACATCGATATGTGAATCATACACACATCAATTATGGAAACTTCCCTTCCATTCTTTCCATTCTCTTTTTCCACCTTCTTCAAATTTCGTGGAAGCATTTTTGAATTCAAAGTCCAACACTTTTCAGCAATATGTCCTTGCTTATGGAAATAAGTGAAAGACATGTTCATCCTCTTTACAACATAATTTTCCTTTTCCAATGGACCTTTGGCTTCTTTCCTCCTTTTCTTAAAAATTTTCTTGTATGTGGCCATTCTCTTCCAATATCTAGAAACGCTATGGTTAACCAAACCACAAAAGGAATGTGCAATTTTTTTCCAATGCTTATGTGGAAATTTACCATGCTTAACATAATCAAAAGATATGGGATTGAAATCAGATTTATACCTTTCACTTCCACCTTTATTTTCCTCATCAGAGGGTTAATTGAATGAAGAAGTGGCTCACTTCGGAACACCATCAATCTCTTCAATGAATTTAGAGCTCTAACAAATCTCTTCTTCGAGTTCATGCTTATGATCAGCTTCTTCTTGCAATGTATGTTTCAAACAATTCCATTCCCCATTAATACAATCTCTACAAACATGAGGTAGAGAACCTAAAATGAAACTCCTTCTAGGAATGGTTTCAATTTCCTTCATGGTTGCTTTGGAACTTTCTCCATGAGATTGTCCATAGCCAAGAGCTGAATACTTAAGCGTTTCCTCAACCATTATTGGCTCAACAATTTCTTTTGTATTTTTGCCCAATACTTTTCCTTCATAGCCTATTTTTGACATCAACTTGGAACTTATTCCTCTTGTATGTTTTTCAAAAGAGCCAACATAAACATTCTTGGAGGAAATTGAAGACAAACTAGGATTGTTTACCTCTTCTTCAAGCTGATACTTGACTAAGGCTTCTTTGGCAACAAGGAACTGTGTCTCCAACTCATGCATCCTTTCTAGGTCCATATTTTCAATCTGAATTTGGCTCTCCATTTCCTGCAATTTGCAAAAAGAAATTGATTTTCTTCCTTCATGGAATTCAACTGCTCTCGAAGTTTTGTGCTCTTCCTTTCATCTTCATACCTTTGTTTCACCATATCCATCATGATGAACAAGTCTTGCTTCATGTCTTCATCAAAGAATCTTGTGAAGGAGGAATATTTTCAGAACTCACTTGTAGAAGTTGGCATTATAAAAATGAACAAAAGAACTTCAACAAAATTCAGAATCTATTGAATTTTTTTTGAACTAAATGGCTATAGAATCAAACTCTGATTCAAACAACCCTTGTGCAAACAAACCTATTCTACTTCAAGGATTGTCTTAAGGACCCTGGGGTAAGCAGAATTCCTTTAGCCCTTCTTCCTCCTTCTAGCTATCTGTTCACCTTTGCAAACTGAATCAATAGTCAGTTTACAAATAATGAAACAGTTAAATCCTTTGTACTGTGTAAACACATTTCAAGTCAAAAAAGAAATATATTTCTTTGTCAATCAAGACCTTAAACTCTGATACCACATGGTCTGAAATGAGGGTTTTGATAGCTTGTTATTCTTATAAGAACCTCCCACTCCAAGGCTTAACAAATATACGATCTAGTTTATGTTGACAATTGCGAATTAATTACTTGAAATAGGTGTATGTGTAATTTTGTTTAACTATTTAATTGATTTAATTCCATTTGATTATGCTGATATTAAATGCACATAACAACCGTATAATGCAACAAATAAACATCAACACATAACAACAAATTTAATCTAGGAGTTCACCCGAATATCTTGGGCTATGTCTCCTTGAGCTTTTATTATGACAAAGTTTCTTTTACAAGTTCCACAAATAACTCCAAGGATTATGGAACTGAACCAATGGGCTTAGAATACCATCTATATCACTGTCATGGTTGTCATCACTCTACTAACAGATCTAAGATCCCTTAGACTTGATTCCTTGAATCAGTGCTATAAGCATCCATAAGCTTCTTTATGGCAATAACTCCTTCAGAATTATTTAGCTATCATTAAAACCACTTCTAATATTTCTAACACATATTAGACACCAACAATAGACATATCATTTTCTGAAAATGAGCACTATATCCCCAAACTAGACCTTCCTCCACGGTTGGCACTAGGCTGCCTGAAACTTCCCTGTAGAATCTCGACCTTTAGAAGTTTCCAAATGCTTCCTAAAATTCCTGCAATGGATTTAGAAGGTTCATTGTACTCAATAATGACTGTTGGTTTCGTCAGAATGAGTACTAGTAGCTCCTACAACTGCCTCCAACCCCTGGTGGCCTTGAGCTCCAAAATCTTCGTGGATGAAAATCGCTATGAAGATGACTTCTTCAACTTCTCTTGACTGTTCCATTGGCTTCAGAATGCTCCAATTAGCCTATATAGACTCTTGTTTGACTCTCCGTGTTTGAAAACAACTCTTGGAGTGCCTTTAGGCAATATGCCCTATGGATACTCCACTAAGTATGGTGAGCTAGCACTTAACTCCAGTTAAATTTGTCAAAATCCATCTTTTTATCCACTCCACCAAGCTTAACCATCGGAGCTGGCTATTACAATAACCATCACCGTTAGTGTGCTTGTGATAGGTATAATCCCCGACAGTTAGGGATAACGTCACATGGTTTTGGCGGTCAACACGTAAACCGTGTGGTTTGATGGCAAACGGTGACATGTGAATAGTTGTTGGAGGACCACCAGCGGGTAAGACTGCTGGCAGTGCTATCCCGCAAACATGTACCAATTATAAATTAAATATGCACTGTGACCATTATGTGTTAAGAATCACCATCAGTGGAGTTGGTAGAGCATTGGTTTGACTTGCTGGAGGTCACAGGTTCGATTCTGTCGGACCCCAATTTTTTTTATAGAATACCACTCCAAGGCCACAAGGCGACCTCTGAGCTTTCCACGTGTCAGAACCTGATTGGTCACCTAAAAGGAAATATTTTGAGGAATATTCTAAGGAATATTTCAAGGAATATTCCTTGGAATATACTTTTCTTAATATTTTCAAGTCAAATTATTCTTGGTCAAATTTCCATAAATTGTACTTTACTGGACTTTTCAAATTGTGATAACTCCTTCATACGATGTCAGTTTTTTGAACCGTTCATGGTGCCAGAATCAGGAAGATGAGATCTATCCGGTCACTCATGTTTGACATTATTTTGAACACTTTGAAATTTGAGCTATCATCAACCAATTTTCTACGTCCAATATTCTTTTTTTCATTCAAACACAACCAAATTGTTTTGTTGTACCAAAATTTGTTAGAACAATTTTTCCTTCAATTTATCAATTTCATCCAACTAGGTATTTAGATAACTATCAACCAAAGGAGGCTTATTATCCTTTATTTTTCATATTTCCTCCTTCAACAACTTGTTTTTCTTTCTAGCCTTGCTAAGATAATCAAGTGTAGTAATGAGCTCACCTTCATAATAAATCTCTCCATCCTTAAGATCTTATTCACCTTTGGACTCAAAATCAATAAGAACATATTTGTTGTGCCCTTCTTCTTTGGATGAATATTTTTCACTGATTTATTCTAAAGTATCACTTTCTTATTTTGATTAGAATCTAATTCTCTTTTGGGTTATACCTTTTCAAAATTATTGAGTTTTACCCTTTCTCTTCATCTCCTCCTTCTTCTCCTCATTTTCACTTCTTTTGTGTGGACAGGATTTGCAGTGAAATGTCCAACTTCTTCACATTCGAAGAAATTTAAGGGAATCTTGCCTTTATACATTCGAAAACCTATCATTAATTTATTAGAAAAGTGAGAAAACTATTTAATAGATTCCATACTATAATAATATTCCTCTTCCTTGATTTCGTTTGGAAGTTTCTTGAGCTTTTTGGTAAGAGCCTTAACCTTCTTGGAGGCCTTGAATGTTACTTCACTAGATTCATATTTTTGTTCTACAATGTACATCTCATAAGATATGAGAATCACAAGCATTTACTCCATAGTAAAAGTGCTCAAGTCAGACATCTCCTCAATAGAAGAAACCTTGAAGTTAAATATTCTTGGTAAATACCTCAAGATTCTCTAAATAATGACCTCATCTTCAAACTTTTCATCTATGCTCTTGATGAGATTTGTCACTATTTCAAGCCGTCAAAAATACTCTCCAATAGATTCATCTTCTTTCATTTTCAAGCTCTCAAACCTCATCCTATAGATTTGGAGCTTCACTTTCTTCACCTTCTTATCACCTTCATATTTATTCTCAAGTTTGTCCCAAACATATTCGTCTAATTTACAATGCATGACTTTTATCAACTCATTCTCACTAAACCCTACCAAAATAGAATTTTTGACCTTCGAATTATTTTGAAAAATCTTCTTCCATGATGGTCTAAAGGAATAACATCAGAAAAATCACACCTAGTCACCACAATAGAATAAACATCAACCCCTAAACTCATGAGATTCCCCTGCATTCTCATGTTCTATAAATTGCAATTCTCAATATGAAAAACTAGAAGTTTCACAACATGGCCATCCATTATCTCTCTTCAATCAGTACTAAGAGGGACTTAGGGTGAATAAGTACAATGGAAATATTATAATTTTTCTGACAATTAAAGCTTTTTGAGAAACTGAATTCAACAAATGTAACCAGATCAGGCACATAAAAAATACAAAAATCATCACATGTAAACACTTGGATTTTAGGTTGGAAAAACCCCCTTTAGGTTAAAAAACCACCAAACTATTTGGTTCTTCTTATTTTTATCTATTTCTCCAAAATATTCTCATTTATGTTACGTCACCTAGCCATGACAATGGAGCACCCACCCTTTGACTGAAATGAGAAACGTTATCCAAAACCAACTTGAAGCACCCACTCCTACAATACACAAGTAACATGTACTTAGATTGAAACCATTACTCCAAGTAGAAACAATTCTAGAAATATATAATATAATTCATAACTAAAAACATTGTTGCATAAACACAACTAGCATCAAATAAGTACACTCATGCAACTACAATTTCGCATTCCAAATGAGAGAACAAATATCTTCACACACACGCTTGAACCTGATATTCAATCTTTACACACAATTTTGAGACACCGTTGATGAATAATCTATGAAGCACAATGTAATACCAAAGCTCTAAACTTACTTCTACAATTAGTGGTTTATTCAAATTATCTACATGCACACTCATTGACTCACACTACTAGAGAACCAACCAAATGATTAACTTTCCTCCTCATATTTGTAAATTATGGAAATGGTTAATTAAATAAATTATTCATATGGTCGAGCTCGCCCAAAACCTTTTACGTAACATCCCTGGTCCAAAATCCATGTAAAAAGTTAATAAAGGTGAAATAATAACCATTTTTGATGGGACATGTATTCCAAGGAGAATGATGGGAAACATCCTAGCGGGTGTTCATCTAGTTTATTGTGGCTAAGAAAATTGGCAAAGGAAATGGAAAATGCTTTGGAAAGGCATGAGACATTTATTGTCACTTATTTATGAAAATAAAGGAAATTGGTATAAAAGGAAAGTGAAAGGTAAGAGGTTTCATGTGAGGACAAAAATGAAGGAAAATGATGAAAAGTGAAGAAAATATAGCCCTCCTTAACAAAAAAGCTTCCAACGACTAGTTTGTAGACTTTGGTGAGTTCAATTTTGAAGCTCTCATACTATATTCTCTCCCTCTCATTATCTTGGATATTTATAGTTTTATTGGAGCACTCCTCGAGAGTGTGGCATACATGGATGCTTGGAGAAAGAAGGCAAAGGAAGAGTAATGTGTAAGAGGACATCAGGATTACCAACTACAAGATATTTTTCTTGCAAGTGCTGAGTTGCATGCATATTTTCCTAAATAGTTTTGACAGGCATGGCATATGCATGTGGTTTGTTGGATGTTTCATTGGCATGGAGGATTTCCTAGACTGACAGTGGATTTTCTTGGTCTTTTCATTTCATAAATATATGTGGGGTTGTGGGTTCATTTATTTGTTTTTCTAGTTTGTTCTCATGTTTCATTTAACTTGGTTTGAGTTACTAGTTCATGGAAGCCCTAGCTGCACAAACACTTTGGAAGCCTTGTAACAACTTGGGTTGAGTTACTACTCTTGGAAGCATTTGTTGGGAAAGCACTATGGAATCCCTTAGTGGGATGAGTTACTAGTGCTGGAAGACCTAGTTGGAAAATTTTTTTATAAGCCTAACAACATTTGTGGGTTAAGATACTAATCTTTGAAGCCTTTGTTGCAACAAACGCTCTGGAGCCCTGGAAGGATTTGGTAGATACCAATTTGGTGATGGATTTGTGATGTCTGGACGTGAGGTGGAATCATTGTTTGATGGGTTGAGGTGGTTTGTCCTTTGGAAGCCCTCTATGGTTTTGATTGATGTACTTTATGAGATCCCATATTCATGCTTGGAATATGGCACGGGGGTGACTAGATGAAGGGAGATTTGGCTCAGCCATGTCTATGGTGGGGTCATTCATGGAAGTCCTGAGGTTGGTTGGCCTTGAATCATTAATTTGATTTTATTTCCCCTTGTTAATGCATGATTATTATACTAATTTATATTTGGTTTATAGGACTATTGCTTCCTTTTTATTTCTATTTCTATTATGCTACTTATGAACATGTATTATGATAGTTGCTATGTATGACTCTCTTCATGTTTTTACTTTTAAATGAATTAAAAATGTATCTATGGCCTAATGGATGAAAATGAAGCTAATGTGTTAAGGCATCAATGCTTCTTGGAGATTCACAGATGAGTATGATACCCCTATGCTTAGATTTGTTCTTTAAAACTATATATTACATAATTGTGACATGTTTGAAAAAATGTTGGTCATGGCTTGTAGGGGTCCTATCAATCCCTTGTTCAGGTAATTGAATTTTAATCATTATTGTTTTGTTGTCTTTCAGTTTTAAAAGTGTCATTGAGTTCTCGACAATGACATGGGCTTTGGGCCTGAAAAGGTGGAATAAATCCAAGAATTGCAAGCACAAGTCGGAGGATAAAAGTCCCCAAGCATGCATACCCATGATGTGGGAGAATTTGGAGCCTGTTGAACACATGCTTGTCCTTATCAAGGGAGCATCTGAGGGTTTAATTGTCTAAAAACTCAATGGGACGTAGGGGCTCATTACCTAAGTGATTTGGATGGCTCATGGGGGTTCTATTACTGATGTGGAAGGTCTTTGTGACGTGTTCCATTAGTTCCACTTTCTTAACTAACACATAGGGAGTAAAATCATATGATAGCGACTTCTCATGACATGCTTACCCTGGTTGGCTGGTTATATGGGTAGATTTTTGAGGAGGGTGTTATAGAGTGGTATCAAAGAGTGGTTCATCCCTCGGACTAAATGGGATGTGTGTTGGACGTGCATTCATGTTGTTTTCATATGTGTTTCTTGTGCTATAAAACCATGTTCTTATTGCATTTGTATGGTATGGTTTATCGTTGTGGTGAGGTCACCATGGGATGTTGATGGTGTTTTATTGGAGTGCGTCATCACGAGTGTATGGTTGATTATTAATTTTGTATGCATGTTAGTACTCACATGTGGTCAAGTGTACCGTAATTTGGTGGCTGCTATCATGCATGAGGTCATGGTGTGTGGAATTGATATGGTCATACATTGATGACTGGACTCTAGCTAGAATGATGGTTATAGGGTTATATTTCTATATGATGTCATGATTATGTTATACATGTATTATGTTGATTTCTTGATCTTACATAAAACATATCGTCCCCAAATTATGCTAACGTACATTGATTTATTGCAATTTGGTTTAGGTGAAAATGAGATACCTTGTAAGAAGAATATCAAAGATAAATAACAATATGGTAGACTACAGCTCTCGAGACTCTCTCTATGGATCAAATGAGTAGCATTGTGTTGGGAATTGTTCTGATTTGGCGGACACACTGAGAATTTTAAAGGTAAATATAAGGAGTTGTAAGGAAGACAATTATAGAGTCATATGGGCACAGGAGAAATAAGTAGAGGTAAATGCACTGATAATTCAAATTTTGTCAAAATTGCAGCAATAGGGACCCTTTCATATTAGCCATGAGTAGGAGGACAAAACTGATGGGGCATATGGCACTAGATCTCATGGTGGGCACATTTCAAATAGATATGACATGATCTGAGATGGCGGGTTCTTGCACACTCCATATAGGAGAGGTCATACACACAGGTACTATTGTATTTATTGTTCTGAGAAACATTATTATTGTCATCATTATCATCCTTACAAGACCAGTCATAGGGGATATTTTCTAGATGAGCTTAATAAATCAAAACCACCTACATTTGATGGAGAGATGAATAAATAACAAGATGCAGAGGAATGGTTGTTTGGTATGAGGAAGTTATTTATGTTCCATGATTATAAAAAAAACATGAGAGAAGAATAGTTTCATTCAGTCCCAAAGGTAAAGAAAATATTTGTTGGAAATATGTGAAGAACGTTAGAGATATTTATGAGGAAGAGTTGACTTGGAGTGAGTTAGAGAGGCTATTCCAAAACAAATATCTAATAGAGAGTGTATATTTTCTATAGATTCAACAACTCACGTGATATACTAAAATAGAAGACAATAATATACTATACATTTTACAGCGAAAACCAAAAAAGATCAATGAAAACAATAAGAATAAAGAAGAAGAACATCAACCACACATAACACAATATTTATCTGGGGAAAGAAACTTCTCAAAACCCTGAATCTCTATATTTCATTAACCTGGAGATCTGAGAAGAAAATAAAATGTTTTTTGACACTAGAACAATTCTAGTAGAAGTATGATCTAGCTCTCCACCCCACAAGCTAGCTTAAGCCACCACTTAGCCAATTCTATTTTATACCAAGCCCTTGCTTCCTTCCACCCAAAATAAAGCCTTACGTGAATACAATATGCTTTACTCAACCATGAGCTCAACTTGCACAAGTATTCTCTATCGTCTCCTTGACTAACTGCCTTTGGCCAATATTTAGCAAAATTCCTAGCCTTCTAAGCTCGTCCATGATTATTCAATTCCTAAGAGAATAAACCTCTATTTAATGTGAAAATTCCTCATCCATAACTGTGCAATCCAAACATAGTTCCTCAACAATAGCATGCACCATATGTACAATGCGAAAAATTATACAACTTATAGTAAATTATCCATGAACTCTAATCTCATCTCGGTCATCTTGTGAACTAACATGCATGAGTTATTTATGAGTGCATCTTCAATTAAATAGTGTGGTATTGGTGATGCACTCATGCACTACTCCACTACTAGACCTCTAATAGTTCCTCCAATAGATAGAACTAGTTTAACTAAGTATAACTCAGTTGGACTGTGTTATCTAATAACAACCCAAAAGAACTGAACCTGAGCCCCTCAAATTTAGGGATCACTCTACATGACTCATATAGGCTTCAACCTCAAATTTGATAATTCAATTAAGTCAGTTTAACTTAATTAACTATTAGAACTTTCTATAAGAATAGAATTACAATTTAATTATCAATTTGATTCAAGGACAAATTAAATTAGAATTTCAAGATGATATTTTTAACAAGCCTTGTTGCAAATTTCAACACTCCCTCTCAACCATAATGGAATTCAACTCTATCCCAGTCTCATACTATTAGAATGTTCTGCATGTAACCCTTCTCTCTAGTGTTGTTGTTGCTACAAGTTTTGAAACAAAAAAACATTCAAACTGAATGAGTATGATGCATATGTCGCTAAAGACTTTGACTGCTACTAGATATTCTCTATGGATTTCAAACCATACACTTCTACCGACTTTTCCTCCGTGCTATCTTGTTGTCAACTATGCTCTACACTATCCAATATCTAACTACTTCTAGCCTCAGCCTTTGCCTTTGTCACTCTGATATCTGACTGCATCAACTACCACTGACCCATCATGCTACTTTGTACTATGGGATCTCGTAGCAAGGTGATGATCCATGAGACAAAGTATCTCGCGGGACCCTACATAAATTTCTATACTCTTGGGACTAATACTTCATGTCACACCACCTCTCACCTAGAGGTATGGATGCATGTGCTCCCTTTGCTCACTTGGCCTGAAATTTCTCCCTAATAGTGGTGTCTACTTGAGTGGATGTCTCCACTCGGTCTCCTATCTGCTTCTCCAATTTTGGCTTCTCCACCACTTTGTGGGGTTGCTTCTAAGGTTGTTCTTCTTTTCTTGAGTGGATATTTCCACTTGGTCTCCTCTCTACTTCTCTAATTGTGATTACTCCACAACTTTATGAGACTGCTTCTAAGTCTTTTTCTGGGGCTGCATGTTGAGAGGTAATTCATTCTCCTTCTCAAACACCATGTATCTAACATATTTCTTTCTCCTGAAGGCTTTGCATGCATATCTTAGCTCAATTGCATACAGGTTCTTGACTTGCACAACTGACATCACAAAATTTTCTGAAAAAAAAGAGATGTTTTAAATAGATGATATCTCCCTCGTCCAAACTCTGATTTAGATGTGTTTTCTTTGAATTTGGGTATTTTTTCACAAGGAATGAAGACATGCTATTTATTTTCGAAAAATTTCAATCAAAATTTTCTAAACGACTCTAAAAATCGTTGATCAAAAAGAGAAAAAACTTGCAACTAAAACTACCAATATCATTGATCACAACTCCTTTTATGTCACTAAACTTTGGCTCCCAGATTTGTCGACTAGCATCCCTCTAGGTCCCTTAAGAAGTCTACACATAGAGACTTGACGATCTGCCTTGAACTAGAGCTCCATCAATCTACAAGGATAACTTCAAATTATTATCTTCTATAATGTCTTCAGTTCTAATACCATGTAGATTTTTACTTGTAGATTCAACAACTCATGTTTTAGTATATCATATGAGTTGTTGAATCTACAAGTAAAAATATACAAATAGATACTTTGATGAAAGGGAAAAATAATTCTTTGAGTTAAAGATGCGATCAATGATAGACGAGGAGTACACTAGTAGATTCTTGGAGCTTTTGAGGTATGTGCTATACCTTGAGGAGGAAAATGCCAATATTGAGAGATTCATTAGTGGATTACTGATTGCATTCAAAGAAAGGATTGAGTTTAATGAGAGTAGATCACTGGAGGAGGGCATATGGAAACAAAAACATTTCTATGAATAATTGAAGTGCAAATATGAAACTATGACAAACTAGAAAGTTATTGCAAAGAACAAAGGGAAATGGTACAAGAAGCGGGAAGGAAATGAGGGTACAAGTAATAAGGATAATGAAGCACCATCTAAGAAGATCACTGCATCTCATAGAGGAAAAAGACTTCGATCTAAGGAGTAGGATAAGGATGGAGGAAGGAAGGAAGCCTTTATAATGTTGGACTTGTGGCAAAGATAATCACAGCTGACATTTTCCACAACATCATGCTGGTAGACCACATATCTATAGTGCTTAGGAGGTAAATATAGTGGGAGAGATTTGTTAGACTATTCCTAGGATCTATGTAGGGCTATATAACAAACAAGTAGATCACCACACATCCATCATCAAGATGAATGGTATGCTTTGTGATCAATTTGTTTTTATTTTGATTTACCCTGGATCTAATTATAGTTATGTTAATCTAGACCTAGTAGATAAGTGTGATTTGAATAAAAAAGTGCATTCAGTGTCTTGGTTAGTGCAGTTAGATATGGGTACCAAAAAGAGAGTTCATCACTGGGTAATATCTTGTACATTTGATTTGGATGGTATGTCTACTGCAACACATTTAAATTATTTCCATTCAGATCATATAGTATGTTGTTGGGCAGGGATTGGTTGTACCTTCATAGACCCAAGGTGGATTGTTGTGACAAATCCATTAAGTGCTTGGATGAAAATGGGTAACAAAGAGCCTTGCGGGGTAAGAAGAAAGAAACATCAGTTAGAATGATGACAACTATGCAAGATAACCATAGTCTCAATAAAGGGTGTGTGCTATTTGAAGTGCACATTTCTAGTGACAATGGTAAGGAAGTTGAGGATGTAGATGTTTTGAGCAAGTACCCAGTTTTAGAGTAGTTTCATGATGTATTTCCTAAAGATATTTTAGGGTTGCTACCTCATAGGAAAGTAGACTTTTTATTGAGTTGGTGATAAGGGAAGCTCCAACATGAAAGTCACCTTATAGGATGAGTAGACTTGAGTTGGTAGAGTTGAAGCTAGAGTTGAAAGAAATTAATGTCGGACAAGGGATACATTAGGTCAAGTGTATAACCATGGGGTGCACCGTTATTGTTTGTGAAGAAGAAGTATGGTACTCTCAAGTTATGCATTGAATAGAGGAAATTAAACGAAGTGACCATCAAGAACATGTATCTGTTACTGAGGATTTATGACTTGTTCAACTATTTAAAGGGAAAGACAATGTTCTCGAAGATTTATGTAGGATATGGATATCATTAGGTATGCACTAAAGAAGACGACATCTAGAAGAAATTTTTTGAGACCATGTATGGGCATTATGACTTTGTTGTAGTTCCATTTGGTTTAACTAATTCTCCATCTACCTTTATGTGCTTTATGAATAGTGTGTTTCATCCATATTTGGACAAGTTTGTTATTGTGTTTGTTGATGATATATTGGTATATTCTAAAAACGAAGAAGAGCATGTTCAGCATTTCAAAACATTGTTGATACTATTCAGAGAGCATTAGTTCTATGTTAATATCAGCAAGTACAATTTCTTTCAGACTAAGGTACACTAGTTGGGACACGTGGTTTCCAAGGATGGCACAGAAGTGGAGCAAGAAAAGGTAAGAGTTACCATGGAGTGGGTAGCTCCTAGGAATGTGGATGAGGTCAGATTTTTCATGTGGTTAACAATGTATTACATGAGGTTCATCATGAAATTATCATAGATTTCTTATAATATCGCATCATTGCAGAGGAAAGGTAAGAAGTTTGAATGGAAAGAGGAGTGTGTGGCCAGTTTTGAGTAGCTACAGTGGTTGTTGACATATGAAAAAGTGTTAAAGATTTCATATCCAGACAAAGATTTTTTAGTATGCACAGATGCTTGGAATAGAGGACTTTGTTGATTCATTATACAAGATTGACAGGTGGTATGCTATGAGTCAAGGAAGATGAATGAGCACAAGAAAAACATCCTCACACATGCTGTTGAGTTTGCAGTGATCATACATCCATTGAAAATGTGGAGGCATTATCTTCTTGCTAAGAGGTTTGTATTGATGAGTGATTATAGAGATTTGCAGTAACTATTTGACCAATCAAATCTAAATGCGAGGTAGGCACGATGATTGGGCACAATTATCAAGGTTGGTTTTTGAGATTAGGTATATCAAATGTAATGAGAATAGGGTGGTAGATGCTCTTAGCAGGTGGATACATGTAAATCACATAACAATTATGAGATCCTTTGGGACATATTTATAGGATATGATCTTGCAAGTAAGTTAGCATGATAACTGGTATATGGAGATTGTGCACATGTTGTAGCAGAGTATAGGTATAGATAGTGGTATAAGTGCAAGTACATGTAGTGGTATAGCTATAGTTATAGGTGAAGGTACACATGATGTGAACGATCGCCTCACGGTAATTGGATTAGTTAGATTGAGGGACATGATATATTTGTTAAATGGTAGGGAGCTCAAGAAGGTGATCTTGAGGGAGATTCATACGAAACCATTTCAGACCACCTAGCTTATCAAAAGACATTGACAGTGGTGAAGAAATTCTATTATTGATCAAATTTAAAGAGAGATGTAGTAGATATTGTGAGTAGGAGCTTAGGTTGTCAGCAGGTGAAGGCATAGTGTAAGCATCTAGGGGGATCGCTATAACTGATTTTGATTCTAGAGTGGAAATGGGAGGTCATTTCTATGGGAATTATCACATGTTTCCCGAGGATAGTGAGACAACATGATTCCATCATGGTAGTGGTGGACAAGAGTTCTATTATAAAAATGGGTATCAAGAACCCCTAAGGATGAGTCTCTTTGAGCCATTGTATGCATGGAGTTGTAATATTCTCATCAGTTGGAGTAATCCAATTAAGAGGGTGTTGATTGGACCATACATGTTGGCAGACATGGAGTGGGTAATGTAGGTGACCAAGAAGAATCTGGAAGCACCACGAGATAGGAAGAAGAGCTATGCATATCAAAATAGGTTATTGAAGGAGTTCCATGTTGGGTAACATGTGTACTTGTGCATCAAACTGAAGAATAGCTCCTTGCAGATTGGATCATGTTCCAAGATGGCACCCCGGTTTTGTGGACCTTTCAGGATTATTGAGAGGATTGGGAAAGTAGCCTATCAACTTTCGCTGCCTCCAATAGTGAAATTCAATGATTTTTTCCATATATCATTACCTATGAAATATTTTAAAGAGGTTGATCATTTGATTTACTGGTTTGTGTTACAGATGGAGCCAGAAGGAGAATTCCAGCTAGAACAATAATGCATTTTGCAGAGAAATATGTCCATGCTCTACAACCGAGAAATTGAGTAGGTTAATGTGTAATGGAAGCACTTTGGCCTCGATGAAGCTATGTGGGAGATGATAGGTCATATGTGGGCTATGTATTCTTCCTTATTCAATGGTTGAGTGAATGTTTTGGTATATGTTTTTGGTACATGTTTTGGTGATGTTTGGTATATGTACATATGAATATAGATGTAAATGCTACCATGATATATGTTATAAAGCTCAAAAAATGGTATTGGTTTCATGTCATTATGATGTCATACTTCTTACCTTGTCATGTTGTTTGGCTTCTCAGTCGGATGATTATTGTAAATACTGCAATGCGTTAAGTTATAAAGCTCCATGGGCAATATGTTTTTCTCACAACAATCTTGTTGGTTGCAGGTGTTGTTGAACACCAGGACCATGTTCCCCCAAGGGGGAGGGTTTTGTAATATCCCTGGTCAAAATTCCATGTAAAAAAATATAAAGGAAAAATAATAACCACAGTTGATGGAACATGTATTCGAAGACAAATGGTGGGAAAAAATCCTAATAGGTGTTCATTTTATTTATTATGTCTAAGGAAAGTGGAAAAGGAAATTGGAAAGGCCTTGGAAAAGAATGAGGCATTTATTGGCATTTTATTTATGAAAGTAAAATAAATTAGGAGAAAAGGAAGGGGAAAGGTCATAGGTTGGATGTGAAGAGGAAAATGAAGGAAAATAATGGAAAATTAAGAAGATAGAGGCTTCATTAATAAAAAGTCTTCTAAGAATTTCATAGACTTTGGTTAGTTCAATTTTAAATCTATCATTTTATTCTCTCTCTCTCATACTCTTGGACACTTAATGTTTTCTTGATGATTTCTTGGAGAGTGTGTCATGCTTGAATGCTTGGAGAAATAAGGCAAAAGAAGAGAAAGAAAGCACAAGAGGACATCAAGATCAGGATTTGCAGCAGGTTTTTCTTGCAAGTACTGAGTTGCATGTATGTTTTCCTCACTAGTTCTGGTATGCATGGTATCTACATGTGGTTTATTGGCCATGATATATCATTGGAATGGAGTATTTCCTAGATTGACAGTGGATTTTCCTAGACTTTCCATTTCCTGGATAGCCATGGTGTTGTTGGTTCATTTCTTTATTTTTCTGGTTGGTTCCCATGTTTCATTTAGCTTGGGTTGAGTTACTAGTTCCTGAAAGACTTGGTTGGACAAACACTCTAGAAGCCCTATAACAACTTGGATTGAGTTACTAGTAGTCGAAGCCTTGTTTGGAAAAATGCTCTAGATGCCCTTAGTGAGTTTAGTTACTTGTCCTGGAATCCTTGGTTGGAAAAATGCTCTAGAATCCCAGTGGAAATTGTCGGTTGAATTACTAATCTGGGAAGCCATGTTTGGACAAATGCTTTAGATGCCCAGTGCAAATTGTGCACTAACTTAATATTCATAGAAGCCTTCATTGGAGTAAATTCTCTATAGACCTAGAGGGATTCGGTAGATACAAATTTGGTGATGTTTTTGTGATGACCGAACAGGAGGGAAAATCACTGCTTCATGGGTTGAGGTGGTTTCACCTTCGATGGTTTTTATTGATGTGCTTTATGGGATCCCACATTCATGCTTGGAATATGCAATGGCAGCAACAGGGTGAGGAGATATTTGGTTCAACGATGTCTACGGTCGGGTGGTTCATGGAAGTCTCGAACCTGGCTGGCCTTGCATCATTAATATGAGGTTTTTTCTCCTTGTTAATTCATGACTAATATACGGTTGTTGCTTCTTGGTATCTATATTGATATTATGTTAGTTATTACCATGTATTATGATACTGGATATGTATACCTATCAACATCCTTTTACTTGTAAATGAGTGAACAATGTAGCTATGCCCTATTTAATGAAACTTCAAATAATCTGTTGAGACCTCTCTGCTCAAATTTGTTGTTTAAAAATGTAGATTACATAATTGTGACATGTTTGACAAAATTCTTGTCATGGCTTGTAGGGGTCCAGTCAATTCCTTGTTCAAGTAATTACATTTGTATCATTATTCTATTGTTATCTTTCAGTTTTGAAAGTGTCAATGAGTTATGGGAAATAGCCTAGGCTCTGGGCTTGAAAAAGTGACACAAATCTCGAAGTCGTAGGCATAGGTCTAAGATTAAAATTCCCTAGACGCATGCGTACCCATGTTGGGGGAGTGCCTAGATCCTCCTAAATGCATGCATGTCGATATCAAGTGAGTGTTTGGGTTTAATGGTCTAAAAACTTAGTGGGACCTAGAGGTTCGTTACTTGAGTGGTTGGGATGGATCTTTGAATTCTAAGAATAGAAAATAAACAATGTGAGAGCATAACACCTCAAACACATATACATAGAGATTTTCCCCTAGATCCGAAAACCGAGACTACTAGCTTGATTTTCCATTATATTCCTTTGAATTTTACAATATATATATACACGTCGATGCATCCAACACCATGGACTGAAAACCATGCACAAAACCATAGGTAGGTTCACCCACCTAATATAGGGTCCAATTTGTTTTTCCCTAGGGCACTGCCCCAGACCCCGTAGAGAGGTGCTAACTTCCCTCCTCAAACACCCAGTCATCCACCCCCCCATTGTGCAATCGATGCAATGAATGGGGGGCTCTGCCCCGCCTCTAACCCCCTGGTTAACTAGGCACGCTATTTGTGGAAAAAATATAAGGTAACTCAACATTCTCCAACTTATTGTTTTCTTTCCACAAGGGGCCACATGAGAGCTTAGTCATTTATCCAGCCCTGCAATGCCCATTGTTTCTCTACACCAAGATAAATTCTCAAAGCTCATAGATTTGTTAATGCATCTGCAATATTCTTCAAAATGTCCACCTTTACCAAAAACAACTTTTTGTCTTCTATCATATCCCTCACAAAGTGATATTGAACATCAATGTGATTTGTCTTTGAATGGTAAGCAGAGTTCTTTGCTAAGAAAATTCCACTTTGGCTATCACAATATATTCTTATAACTCCCTGTAATAACCCCATACTTGAATACAATCTCTGCAACCAGATTGTTTCCTTGCTTGCATGAGTGGTTGCAATGTATTCTGCCTCTTGAATTGATAATTCCAATACAAATTGTTTCTTACTTATCCAACTGACTGCACCTCCAAATAGGTTAAACACATATCCACTTGCGTATCTTCTTTGATCGAGTTGTCCATCCCAGTCCGTGTCAACAAATCCATGAATATACGAAACTCTGTCCAATCCTACTCTTCCTTAGTAGAAGAAACCATAATCAATAGTTCCACACAAATACTTGAAGACCTGCTTCACTGTCATCCAATTCTCCTTCCCTGGTGTTGACATAAACATACTCAATACTCCCACTGCATGCGAAATGTTTGGTCTAGTATAGACCATCACATACATCAGGCTACTGGCTACACTTGCATATGGAACACGGGTCATGTCCTCTTCCTCTTCTTGTGTCTTGGGACACTATTCAACAAATAAATTTACACCTCCAGGAATAGGAACCTTCATCGGTTTACTATCCAACATATTAAATCTTTGCAGTATTGTCTTGACATACTTCCTCTCATTTAACGAGATCTTCCTCTTTGCCTCATCTCTTTTAATTTCCAGGCCCAAAATATAGTTTGCAGCAACAAGATCTTTCATGTCGAATTTGGAGGATAATTGGGCCTTCAAATCCTGGATAACTTGTTTGTCATTTCCAACCAACAACATATCATCCACATACAAGACCAGATAAATAACATGGTCGCCAATTAATTTAAAATACACACAGTGATCTGCTTTTCTTCTGGTGAATGCGAGTCCTCATATAAATGTATGAAATTTCTGATACCATATCCTTGGTGACTGTTTTAACTCATACAAAGACTTCTTTATCTTGCATACCAATTCTTTCTTATCCTTCCCCGCAAATCCTTCATGTTGCTTCATGTAGATCTCTTATTATACATCACCGTGAAGAAATTTTATCTTCACATCCATCTGTTCTACCTCAAAATCAAAAGTAGCAGTAACATATAAAAGTAATCTAATAGAATCTACCTTGGTAACACGGGGAAAAAATATCACCAAAATCAATTCCCGACACCTGGGAATAACCTTTTTCTACCAACCGAGCTTTGTATTTCTCCACCTTTCCTTCTGAATTTGTCTCCTTCTTGAACACCCATTTTTTGCAAATGGGTTTCCTTCCAGCTGTCAACTCCACCAAATCCCAAGCCTTTTTTTTGTGCAAAGATGCCATTTCATCAACCATGGCCTCTTTCCAGAGTTTTCCATCCTCTGAATCTATTGTTTACTTCACAGTTTGGAATCATCATCAGTAATAGATAAAACAAAAATTTAACAAAATGTAGATGGACTATACCTTTCTAGCTACCTTCCTTCTTGGACTAATCTTCTCACAACTAGAGTTTGTGGCTCTTCATCTTCTAATTCCTCTTCTGCTGTAGAGTTTGATTCTTCCTCCTTAAGCTCAAACTCTATCTTCTCAAGTTCTTTTGGTTGGACTTTGTGTTTAATAACATCTTTCACTTCTCTGAACACCACATCTCGGTTGTACACAACCTTCCTTGTTACTGGGTTGCAAAGCTTATAACCCTTCCAACCATCATTATACCCAATAAATATGCACCTTTTAGATTTACTATCCAACTTTGTTCTTTTCTTGTTTGGAACATGTGCATATTCATCACATCCAAATACCCTTAGATGTGAAAGAGGAGATTTATTACCAGTCCATACCTCTTGTGGAGCCTTATCTTGAAACACTGATGAAGGTGATATGTTGACAACTTAGCATGTTGTCTCTGCTACCACTGCCTAGAATTCCTGTCCTAACTCGGCACCGCTAAGCATGCTTCTTTCCCTTACCATCATCATCTTGTCCATTATTTCTGCAACTCCATTTTTCTCAAATGTGTATGGGGTATTCTTCTACCATGCTATGCCACACTTATTACAGAATTCTTTAAATTCCTTCTTGCAAAACTCTCCATTGTTATCTGTCCTCAACACCTCTATCTTCTTCTCTATTTTGTTTTCCACTAGAACCTTAAATTCTTTAAACCTGTCAAAGAGTTTAGATTTCTTCTTAAGGAAATATATCCATGTATTCCTCGATAAGTCATCTATAAATGATACATAGTACATAGACTTACCCAGTGATGGAACCTTCACAGGTCAAAACACATCACTGTGCACAAGCTCTAATATATGTTTTGCCCACTTACCACTAGAGGCGAAACTCACCTGATCTTGCTTCCGATATACAAAATTTTCAGAGAAATCAAAATCTAGAGAGCTATTAGTCATACCTTCTACCATACCTTTACCAGGAAGTATTCGAGGGCCCTTCTCTCTAATATGTTCAAGCCTTTGATACCATAACATGGAATTTTCTCAAGAGACCACTAGATTTTCTGTTCCACTTTCAGGAACCACAGAATTGTTGCACCCATCAATAATAGTGCTACCTTGTAGCTTGTACAGAGCTCCTCGGAAGTGTTCTAATGCTTCCACCTTGTGTCTTCAACTTTACCTCTCCACGACCAATGATTCTAGCCTTCTTATCATCCCCTGACAAGACATCACCACCATCATAGTTCTCATACTAGCAAAACTACTCTCTATGGGGTGTGAAGAGAAAGGATGCTCCCGAGTCAATCAACCATGCCTCATGATCTACATGTGTACTTGAAAATGCCAAGTACAGATCCCCACCTTCATTTGAGATGGTTTTCACCTCTGCAGAAGGAGCATCATCGGATCCCTTTCCTTTGTCAAGAGATTTAGATTTACAATCCCTTTTGTAGTGCCCTTTCTTTCCACATTTCCAGCACACCTTTATAGATTTTCCTAGAGATCTAGATTTCCCACTTGATGACTTATTTTTGCTTCTGTTATGGGACCTTCCTCATACAGACAATGCATCACCATTCTGAATCTCCATATTGTTCTGTCTCATCTCCTCCTTCAGTAAGAATTAGACTATTTCATCAAACTGCAAGGTAGTTGTATTTCTAACTATTACAATAACCAAACTATCCCACGAATCTGGTAGAGAACACAATAAATTGATGCACTTATCTTCATCTGAACTTTTAATATCAACATGCAATAACTGACTTACCATAGTATTAAATGCATTCAGATGCTCTGTCACCGATTCTCCACATTTCATCCTGATGTTATACATCTTCTTCTGTACGAACAACTTACTCACTGAATACTTAGATTGGTACAAATTCCCTACCTTATCCCACAGATACTTAGCCATAGATTCCCCTAATACATTCAACAATACTGCATCCGAGACACACAATCGTATTTTGTTGTTTGCCTTCTGATCCAACCTCTTCCATTCTTCATCAGACACTCCCATTGGTTTAGTACCCGGATCTACTGCAATCCACTGATCTTTATCTACCAACACATCCTCCATCTTGAATTTCCATAACTCAAAACTCTGACCATTAAATTTCTTGATCTCCATATTTCCACTGCTCTCCATCTTCTTTCACCACCAAAATTGATCCTGCACATCTACCACTGAATAGGGTCTACCACAAGCCCCAACGAAACCCCTCAGCAGAAAAGGCATCCCCTTGAAGCCTAACCATCTCTGATACCAAATGTAGGTTTTAACCCCGTACAGAAATTACCTGCATACGAATTCTAAGAATAGAAAATTAACCACACAAGAGCATAAAACATAAAACACATATACTGAGAGATTTTCCCCTGGATCCCAAAACTGGGACTACCAGCTTGATTTTTCATTATATTCCTTTTAATGTTACAATGCATATATATACATGCCGAACCATCCAATACCATGGACCGAAAACCATTGTGCCGAAAACCATTGTTCCGAAGCCATGCACCAAACCATAGGTAGGTATGCCCACCTAATATAGGGTCCAAAAAAAGTTTCCCTATGGCACTGCCCCAGACCCCATAGAGGGGAGCTAACTGCCCCTGTCAAATCCCTTATGATCCCCCTGCCACACAATTGATGCAACGAAGTTCTGGAAAGAATATAACACAACCCAACATTTTTCTAGTTCCCCTTCCTTAAATGACACATAGGTAGTCAAATTATATCATAGTAACTTATCATCACATGTTTACCCCAGTTGGTTGGTTACATGGGTAGATGGGGGATGAGTGTTTTACATTTTCACTCATTTTAGATTTGATTGAGATAGGTTTCTTGCCCAAATCAAGACACTTCCTCAACTAGCATTTTGATATTTTAAACTTTTATCAACTTCGAGATGCCCCACAACTTGTATTGGCCTTTTTCTGGAAAGTTTCAACCACAAGCTTTGCAAAAAAAAAATCCAATTCTATGCACGAAATCTAGAGTAAATTTCAAGTTTCCTTTTAGTTGCATGTAAAAACCTATGACAATTCGACTGAGACCTTTCAGTTGCACGCATAAGCTATCATCCAATGTAAAAGAAAAATTATTTATCTCAAACATGTAATAGAGCTTTAGCGGATTGATATGACCTGTAAAACATCCTTCCAAGCCCATCTTGACATCATGAAACCATCTACACAACTCGATGAGAGTCAACACACAATATCAAATTGACCTTTATGAGAGGTTTATCTCAACTTCAAATAGGGCCCTATTACATCATGACACCTCCTCTATAAACCTTCTAATACTATGAAATCATTTTGAATCGTCATCATAGCCTTCAGCAAGTACATAATAGACTGAAAATTATACATGGTGACTCATGAGTACATGAATTACAACAGGTGACATCAATGGAAACTCAAACGTGACAATACATTTAAGGATATACTGGATGCCATACAACCTCATTCTAGTAATATATTCAGGGAGACGAACAAAAATTATAGTGGAACAAATGCAAATTGCCTAATTTTATCCTAGATTTTTTGATGAGGTAATTACTAATTGGATGGGGGAGCCTATGGAAAAATATGAGTTTTATTATTCCTTGATGAGATTTAAGAGGTGTAATAGTAATAGCACTAGCAGTTGTACTATAAAGCTTTGTTTGAATTTTTATGATTTTTTGTTGTTGTTGATTTGTTGAGGACTGTATAGGAGAAAACAATGTTTTATAGAATCTTGAGTTCCCTCAATGAAATGCTCTTTGCACATATACCAACACAAAGTCATGCCATTTATTTCTGAAACTTTGGGCCTATCGTTTTATAGAAGATTTTGTACATATTAATTGTAAAAATGTTGGATAAAGTATTAAAATGAATTTATATCCTCTATAATATTAAATGAATGATTTGGGTTCACCTTCAATATATATAATTTAGATGAAATCCATTTGACTTAAGAATTCCTCCACTCATGAAAGAGGTTGAAAATTTCTACTGTGATGCTTAAATTAGACTTAGCTTAAGCTTATGATAAGGCATCATGAAGACTTGGTCATGTTGTAAATAGGGATCGATTTGGACATTGAAAATTGGATTGTGGGTTGTGTCTCATCATCCAATTTTGAAATTTTAATTAATGTATCTCTATCATAATTCTCCAAAGCTTTACGTGGGATGCAATAACGCTGCCCATTATTTCCATTTTTATATTTTCTAATTTCAAAACTAATAAGGATAATAATTAAGAAGGACTAAGTTAGTGGTAGGATTAAAGGTATTCAGGTTTCATATCGCTTTTAGGTGTCTTAGATTTTTTTTTCTCAATTATGTTTTATTATGTTGAGATGGTACTTAATAATTGTGGATGTCTATTAAGTGAATTATTGAATAGTTCTATCCTATAATATGGATGAAGATACGTAATATAAATCTTCCTTTCAGTACAATTATATTTCTCTAGAGGCAATCAATTTCATAAATTTAATATTCACTTTTAATAAGGATGAGATGGATCATGGTCTAGAATATTGGGGTTACTTTTCAAAGATGAATGATTATCATGTAGTGGATTGTGTTTGGTTGGTTATGAATATTGAAGAAAAAATTAGTTGTTGGTGTTTTAGATTATCCTTGGTTACAATTCATCTCATCCCAGTCAAATTGATATTTGAAATTACCACTAAATATTATACATGAAAAAGTGTTTTAAATGGATCTATAAAATATTGTTTTGGTTTCCTTTGGATGGGAAATAAAAAAAAGATAAAGGAATCCTTCTGGTTAAGGGGAAGACCTTGGAAAATCCAAAATATGATGTGGTGGATGGGGATTAAAAACATATATTCTCTTGATGAAGTGTTGGTAGTGAAGAGTGTTTGAAGGATATTATTTTCATATGGGATGTGGAGTAAAGTAGTAAAACAAAATATATCCTTGTTCAGATAGCGGAATAGTGGATATGAACTTAAGTAAATTCAATGAAAGGTGTTTCAAATATTTCGAAAGGCTTTATTTAGTCTTTCCCTATTCTTAGAAGATAAGTAAACTATAGAAAAGAGGAAATGGTCGCAAGTTCATTGGGGAACAAATCCATGCATAGGGGGAGCATAATATTTTTCTCTATCCTATGATATGAGATATCAACTAAAGGATAGGGTCTTATATAATCTTCTTGACATGAATGTTAGTGGTGAGATTGATGGTATCTACCAAGAGTTGTTGTTGGAGGATATGATAGGTTTACATGGGAATTTGGCTCTAGATATGATGTATATATACTAGTTTTACAATCCAAAATGATAGGGAAGACCAATTAGTTTGGTCATGGAATAAATCAACCATAATTGTAATAGAAAAATATGGATATGAGGCACTCTCTTATCTAATTACGGATGAATAAAATAATACATGGAAACTAGTTATATGGAAATGTAAATGTCCATAAAAAAACTAGCATTTCATTTAGATAATGTTTCCTAATAATATTTTTACATGGGACAATGGCCAAAAGTTGGGCTAGCAAGAAATTGATAACTGTGCCATCTGTGAGTATGAAGAAAAGTCAGCGAATTATCTAATTGCCTTATATATGATGGAGTGCCACTAAATGGGTTACTAGGATACATTACATGTGGAATACAATTGAAAATGAATTGTGTGGTATTCTAAAGAGTTACGAGATGCACACGTGCGGTGGTTCATGAGATATGGGTTTCCTATTGTGAAAAATAAAGTAAATATGATGCTTCTAGTGTCAAGCCTAGGAACATTCTATCTTTTAATTCAATTTCTCTTTTCATGGAGTTATTTTCATGGTCTTTTCAAGACATGTAGGGTAATATTGGTCTTGTTATTAGTTTTTATTTCAGTTATGATTAATATTTTATGCTTAATATTAGATTTCAGAGAGACACTAATACTCAAGAAAAGTTATTGGTGCTTCAGGAACTATTAAACGTTTCCAAAGATAAAGGTTTTTAGGATATTTAGGATTCGAAAGCAGTTATTCGATCATTTAAGGGTCCAACATAGCCTTTTAATTTAATTGGAAATGAATAATTCAAGGATTCAAAACCTTTTCATTCATTTATCATTTAATATCGATCAAGAATTTAATTCTTAGGAATATTTTCCTTCAGAGGAGTCACTAGTAATAAAAAAGGGAACTTGGCTGGTAATAAAAAAGGGGACTTGGCTTGATGATATATTATGTGGGGTAATTTGGTTTCTACATTGCAAGAAAAAATGCTTTAATGACTTTTTTTAGTCCACGATGAGATTATGTTCTATAATTTGTCAAGTACAATCATACTATAGTTAGAAATGTATTTTTTGTATCTATTTTTTTAAAGAAAAATCTAATGAAACTTTGGATAATTTTTATTTTTTCGAAGAGAAACTCTTGTGAGTAGTAATTTTATAATGTATATTTTTATTTCTACTTTAAAATATAAAACATACATTTCTATTTGAAAAGAATGTATAATTGGATTTCCGTTACATGTAAAACTTAGAGATTTTAACTACTTCACTATATTTTGCACCATAAATTACAAGCATACAAGACCTCCACAAACGATGCTAATAAGATACGTATATTATTAGAAATGGTGAAGGCATACAGGGGAGGTGTAGCAAAGGATTTAGTAAAACAACTTGCAAAAGTATGTGGTTATTTCTATTGAGTGGTTTATTATTGTGGTGTATTTATCCATGTTCTCCATTGAACTATATATTATGATGGTTATCTTTGTAATAGAATAAACTTAATTTGTTGAAAATAAGTTTGAAGAAATTTGTAATAGAATAAACTTAATTTGTTGAAATTAAGTTTGAAGAAATTTTATTTTCTGTATGAAATATGGGTGTGTGGCTTTTATTAAAACTTGGGAACCTTATTTGCATGCTTAATTAAGTGAATTTTTAATTTCTTTGTATGGGTCTTAATTCCTACATTTATTCTTAGTTTTAAATACTTATTTGAAATCGAGGCCATGAGGTGTTTTTATTTCCATCCCTTTGGTTTACTTAACTTTGTTTTATTTTTCTTTGAAAATGTTTTGTATTTTTTTTCTCCCCCATTCCAAACCAATATTCCTTTCATTTCTCTTTCAAAGATATTCAAATAAAACCACATTTCAAATTTGAAATTCTTTGTTTCCTTGGTTCATGAATTAGGGCTCCACCTTTTATTAAGCCTTTTGCTTGTGATCTGCTAGGAAAAAAATTGAAATAATTCAAAGATCACATTCATCAACTTCAAAGCCTAATCTGAATATGTAACATGGAAGAGCTGAAATTCATGCTGAATGTATTTAGCATTCAAACTAGGAGAAAAAAAAATGTCAAAATAGAAATGAAAACATTTATATTTTCATCATTTCAACCCAAGCATGTTAAACAAATGAAGCCTCTACCAATTGTCTTAATGACTTTTTAATAATGATTTTTTATAACAACTATACAATTAAAAACAATTATTTCTAAATAATGTTAACTATAACCAGTGTGTGTATGTAAAACCTAAAAAATTTATGAGTAACTCTCAGTATTAATGTTAAAACAAAAACACTTTATTAAAGAATAATATTATTAAAAAACAAGTTTATAAAGTATATATGATAGGATTTAACTTCCATTATTATAATTTTTTTTTTATTTTTTAAATGATTAAGAAATACTAATTTTGAAGCATGTGTTATTTCAATTTCATTTGCTAAAATGGTAATTAAGAATTCAAAACAAAAATTGATCCATTTATGTTGCGGATCTTTCATAGATGTTTGTTTCTAAATTATTATTTGAAATAATTTCCTTGACAGCCGGCAACATCAAGAATGAGTTGGAGTTGAGAATCTTCTTACAAAAGTTCTGCTTGATTTTGGAACAGGTGGAAACTACCATGAGGTTATCTACAACATTTTTTCCAAGGTAAAATATTGAAGCGGAGACGATGTTGAATGAATAGACCTCATTTCTTCTCTCTCATATGCGGGTGTTCATACTCAATATAAAGGGGACGATGGATTACACATTATTTCCATCCGTGTAAATGGCATAAAACTAATGGTTAATTATTAAAAATTAGCAGAGGAACGAGAGGGAAAAATTGTAAGTTGTTGATGTTCCCAATGATAGTTTTTATAGATTGCGATCTTGATTTCCTCCTCTAGAATAAAATATTATCTGGATCTTATTAATCTATGCACTAATTTTTAATCTATGCACAGTAAATTATTATATCAGCATGGACACTACCTTTTAAACCTTTGGACAGTAAATTATTATATGAGCATGCAGGACACCATTTTAACCTTTGCACAGTAAATTATTATATGAGTATGCACGCTAAACTTTTAATCTTTGCCTGGTAAAATATTATTTGAGCATGCACGATCAATTTTTAACTTTTGCATGGTAAATTATTATTTGAGCATGTACACTTTATATCAGAGGCTATTTACATGCAACTTGCAAATTGAAATTAGATGTGTTTATATCAGAGCCTATTTACATGCAACTTGCAAATTGAAATTAGATGTGTGTATGTGTGTGCAGTTTTACAATTGTAAATACTATTTCCGTGGTTCAATACACCGTAAGTTTATGGTTGTTATTACATTCATAAATAAACATTGACCTCTCCTAATGTATTTGTAATAATAAAAGTGTAGTGGCTTTGCAATGGTTAATGCATCTAATTTTCCATTCATGGAAACAAAATATGGGTATTTTTAATATTTCTTAATAAAGAGGAGTTTATGATTTAAAAAGTAAATAACCAAACTCTATGCATTTATTTAATTCATGTAAAATATATATATATATATATATATAGAAATATGCACTATTTTATAATCTTTATGTATTTATTTAATGCACGTGAAATATGCATGTGTGTTGGAGCAAACAATGAGCAGGGGCAATTTAAAACATACACAACACAAAAAATCATAAAAAGATAACACAGGGATTTAACGTGGTTCACCCAACCAATCTAGGCTGCATCCACCAAAACAGAGGTATCGTTAATCTTATTATTCAATAGCAGATTACAATAATTTATTTCCTCACACAATCTCTACCATCCCAATATCCTGTACGGGCTTATGTTTTTATAGCTAGGAGAATAAAACTGAATCGTAAATTCTCTCACAACAAATATAGGATGCATTAACTCATCCTCAACAGAATGGAGCTAATATAGCAATAAATCCTATTGTTGTCACCTACATGAGATTTTTGCCCAATTTAATAAAACGGAAAATCTCAACAATCTCCACCTTGACAACAATTAGCCTAGTACCCAGTTTCTTTATTATTTTTTTCTTTTCTGCAAGCCAAGAGAGGCCAAACACCAACGTAGCTTCTCTAACAAAACTGGTTTCGTGAACATGTCTGCACAGTTCTCCTTTATATGCACCTTTTCAAGAGAGACTCCCCTTTCAGTGATAACCTGTCTTACAAAATGGTACTTGATAGGTATATTCTTTGATTTACTATGATAGGCCAGATTCTTAGCCAAATGAATTGCACTTTGACTATAACAAAATAACTTGATGTTGTCATGTAACCTACCAAACTCACTAAACAAACCTTTCAACTAAATCGCTTCTTTGCAAGCATGAGAAGCAGCTACGTATTATGCTTCAGTAGTGGATAAAGCAACAATGTTCTGTAGCTTTGACATCCAGCTAATAGCTCCACTTGCAAGAGTAAAGACATACCCTAATGTTGACCTTCTCTTATCCAAATCACCTGTAAAATCGGAATCAACATATCCGCAAACGAATTCACTACTCCTGTTATAAGTGATACAATAATCACTTGTGCCTCTCAAATACCGAAGCACCCATTTCACTGATGACCAATGTTCTTTACCTGGATTTTCCATATACCTGCTTACAACCCCAGCTGCATGTGAAATATCTGGTCGAGCACAAACCATCGAATACATCAAACAACCTACTACATTGGCATACGGAATTCGAGACATATATTCCTTTTCTTCATTTGTATTAAGCCATAAACTAGAAGAAAGATTAAAATGGGAAGCTAAAGGGACTGACACAGGCTTCACATTTTTCATAACAAACCTCAAGAGTATTTTCTCAATATACTTCTGTTGTGATAGCCACAGCTTACCATTGCTCCTATCTCTGAAAATCTCCATGCCCAAAATCTGTCTTGTTGCTCCTAGATCTTTCATATCAAATGTCCTTGTCATTTGAGCCTTTAACCTGTTGATCTCTATTATGCTTTTGCTTGCTAAAAGCATATCGCCAACATACAATACTAAGATAATGAACATGCAATTACTTAATTGCTTAAAGTAAATACAATGATCATATTCACTTCTTATATAGTTCTGTCTCATCATGAAAGAATCAAATTTCTTGTACCATTGTCGAGGCGACTGCTTCAGACCATACAATGATTTCTTGAGCCTGCAGAAAAATTTCTTGTTGTGATTTTAAACAAACCCTTTCGGTTGTTCCATGTAAATTTCCTCATCTAAATCTCCATGTAAAACTACAGTTTTAACATCTAGTTACTGTAATTCTAAATAAAGTAAAGTGACTAATTCTAATACAATTTGAATTGAAACTATTTTTACAACTGGTGAAAATATCTGATGAAAGTCAATGCCTGCTTTCTGAGAAAAACCTTTTGCGACCAACCTCGCTTTGTACATGACTTCTATATCATCAATACCCCTTTTCAATTTGAAAACCCATTTACATCCCACAGTTTTCCTGTCTTTAGGAAGTTCTACCAGATCCCATGTGCCATTTTTGTCTAATGCCATCATTCTGTCCTTCATAGCTACTTTCCACTTTTCACTTTTAGAACCTTCTACAGCTTCCTGATAGCACAAAGGTTCATCATCGTTAGTGGTAAAAGAAACTGAAGTAACATAATCATCATACCTTTTAGGAGGATGTCTCATTCTTGTAGACCTCCTTAAAGATGTTTCTCGTACTTCCACAATTTGCTGATTATTTTCTGTAGGAACTTCTTCATGATCAACATATGAGACATGTTCATGATCTACATCTAAAACTTGTTCATGATCTATATCTAAAACTTGTTCATGACTTGCATTTGAACCATGTTCATCTTCACTATCATCAGAATTGGTTTCAAACTGAATGTGTTGAAACCCAGATATATTATCCTATTTCAATTTATTATCTACATCTAAATGTGCAAGAGAGGATTCATTAATTTTAACATCTCTGTTGATGATGATCTTGTGAGTAGTAGGATCCCACAATCTGTATCCCTTTGTTCCATCACCATATCCAACAAAGATATATCTTTCTGATTTAGGATCTAATTTAGAACGCTCATGATTCGGTACTAGAGCATATGCATCACAACCAAAAACTCTTAGTTTAGAATAATCACAAGGATGACCTTGCCATACCTCTTGAGGAATTTTGCCTCCTATCACCGTTGATGGTGATCGATTTATCACATAACAAGTTGTAGCCACCGCCTCTGTCCATAATTCCTTCTGCAAATTGGCGTTACTCAGCATACTCCTTGCTCTCTCTAAAAGAGTCATGTTCATGCGTTCAACAACTCCATTTTGCTGAGGAGTATATACAGTGGTTTTATGTCTTTCGATCCCAACATTCTTGCAATAGTTGTCAAATTCCTTTGAAGTAAACTCACCACCATTGTCAGTTCTTCAACATTTTATGGTTCTTCCACTGATGTTTTCTACTAATGCTCTAAACTATTTTAAAACCGTAAATACATCAAACTTCCTTTTTAACATGTAGACCCACACTTTTATAGAGAAATCATCAATAAAAGATACAAAATATGATGAGCCTCCATATCAGGTTGTAGGGAATGGACCCCAAACATCAGAATGGATATAATCAAGGATTCCCTTACTAGTATGTTTGCCAGTTTTAAACTTCTTCTTGCTTTGTTTCCCAAACAGACAATGTTTGTAGAAATCTAACTTATCAGACTTTAGATTAGGAAGTAACTTATGATTAGAGAAAATCTTTAAACCCGTTTCTCTCATATGGCCCAACGTTTGATGCCATAAACGAATAGAACTACTGTCATTTTAAGGCACCGTAGAAACATGATCTAACTCTGTTCTTCCTTCTAACTGAAAAATATTTCCAACTTTCTTTGCTTTCATTACTAGTAAAATTCCTTTATAAATTTTCATTACTCCACCTTGAATAACAGTTTTATATCCATTAGTGTCAAGTGCTCCTAGTGAAATGAGATTTTTCCTTAACTTAGGTAAATGTCTTACATCAGTTAAAATTTTAGTTGTCACATCAAACATTTGCAGCTGGATGCTTCCAATTCCCACAATATTACATGTGACATCATTTCCCATGTAAACGACTCCATCATTAATTGATTTATATGTCTTAAACCATTCTCTATGAATGCACATGTGATTTGATGCACCAGAATCTAATAGCCAATGTTGATCATGATTAGACAAATTAATTCATAACACTTCATCATTCATACCTGAATTGGATGCTGAACCTGTATCTGTTGTGTTTTCTTCTTTCTTCTCTGTCGAAGAGTCTTCTTTAGAAGTTTCTTATCTCTTCCAACAATCCTTCTTCAAATGTCCCGATTTGCCACAAAACCAACACTTTACCTTACTCTTCTTCCCTTTTGATTTTGAACACGAGTCATTGTGCCTACCGAAGTGTCTTTCTTTAGAACGACCTCTGACCATCATTGCTTCTGATGTAGAGGTTTCTAAATTTGACCTTTTCCTTGTTTTTTCAGATAATAAAGATCCAACTACATCATCCAACTCAAGGGTTTATGATGAACCAAGACTTATAGAAGTAACAAAATGATCCCGTGACTCGAGTAACGAGCATAATAAAGTTACAGCTTTATCTTCTGATTCAAATTTTACTTCTATACTTTCTAATTGCACCAAGAGAGTATTAAAGGTATTCAAATGATCAGTGGTAGATATACCTTCCTTCATTCGCAAGCTTTACCACTGTTGCTTCAGGATAATCCTATTGGTTAAGGATTTTGTCATGTACATCTTCTCAAGCTTTGTCCACAAACCAGCAGCAGTTTTCTCCGACATGATGTTAAACAAAACATCATATGCCAAACACAGTCGAATAACACTCAATTCTCTTTCATCCAATTCGCTCCACTCATCATCTGTTATGTTGTAAGGCTGTTTGGATTTTCCCAACAATGCCTTTGCCATGCCTTGTTGCAGAAGTATATCATACATTTTCACTTTCTAGATCTCGCAGTTGTTTTTGCCATTGAACTTTTCGATCTCAAAACAAGCACTTTGAGTTTTTTCCATATTGTATCAAACAAACAATATCCAATTCCAACTTTTTAATAAATAAAGTTAATATATAAAAAATGCCTTTGCCTTATACTATACTGCCTTTCCCTTATCATACAATCCCTCTGTTGTACAAAATGCAGATTACAATTAAGAAAAAAATAACAAAATTGCAGTTTTACCAAAGCGATCCTTGCTTGGCACGCCGAAAGGGTCTTGGTGCTTCCTTAACAGCATACGATCTGCGCTAGAAGAAAAATCTATATAAGTGACAAAATTGGCGCGCTTAAACCCGTCGACTCCGTGCCAATCGGGATCCTGGTGCCCTGGCGCAAGTATTACCCTCGGATCCGCACCAATTGGCACGTCTGTTCCAAAATAAAACGTGCCAACCCATTCCTCTGTTAAAATTGGCACGACTGTTTTTTATGAAACCGCGCCAATCACCAAAACTCCACCTTCAGCAGTTCTGTCACACACACCATCTCCCCAACATGCTTTGATACCAATTGTTGGAGCAAACAATGTGCAACGGCAATTTAAAAACATACACAACACAAAAAATCATACAAACATAACACAAGGATTTAACGTGGTTCACCCAACCAATCTGGGCTACATCCACCAAAACAGAGGCATCTGCAATCTTATTATTCAACAGGAGATTACAATAATTTATTTCCCCACACACTCTCTACTATCCCAATATCTTGTACGGGCTTATATTTTTATAGCTAGGAGAATAAAACTGAATCATAAATTCTCTCACAATAAATATAGTATGCATTAACTCCTCCTCAACAAAATGGAGCTATTGATTTAGTTACCAGAGAATCCACAGTAAGAACCATTTTTTGCCAACGTTTCAAATCCCAAACGGGATCCATCATCAGGACCAAATGAATGCTTGATAGAAAAAGCGCTGATTAGAGGGATAAATAGTAAAGAGGAGGGAAAATTAAGAAGGTCGGCTGTCATTTTTTATTTGATGATAGGTCGGCCAATTTCATTTATTTTTATTTAATTAATTCAATTTAATTAATTTTAATTTTAGTTTTTTAATTTTTTATTTTTTATTTTAATTAAAATTATCTTAATATATTAGAATTATTATATAATATATTATGATTGTAAATTATATTATTAATACATATTAAGCAATAAAAATAATAATAATAATTTATTATAATAATAATTAACACAAGAAATAGTATCATAATAAATATTAATTAGATATATTATATTATTTAAATAATAATTAATACTACATTAGTATTCTAATATTAATATTCATAGTATTAAGTCTAATTTAATATCAGTGGTTATAGATTGTAACTATTAATAAGTAATTATTAATAGAAATAATATTTAACATTAATATATTAATAGGAATAATTATTAACTATTAATGTTAATAATTATTCTATAATAATAATTATTATAGTTACAATCTAAACAACTGAATTAAATTAAAATTTTTAATACTATAAATTAATATTATGAATACTAATTCTTAGTAATTGAATATTATATTAATAAAATATAAATTATTATTCTAATTAATATTAAATATATGAATTATTTCTTAGTATTAATTATTATATATTAATATAATAAAATTATTATTTCTTTATATTATTATAATAATAATTAAAATTCTAATTTAGTATATAATAGTAATTCTAATTTATACTAATAATAATTTTATTTAATTAAAAAAACAATTAAAATTAAAATTAATAAAATCAACTAATTAAATAAAAATAAATGAAATTGGCCGACCTGTCATGAAATAAAAAATGACATCGAACTTCTTAATTTTCCCTCCTCTTTACTATTTATCTTTCTAATCAGCGCTTCTTCTATCAAGCATTTATTTGGTCCTGACGATGGATTCCGGTTGGGATTTGAAAAGTTGGCAAAAAATGGTTCTTACCGTGGATTCTCCGGTAACTAAATGAGAGGTCTAAAATCCAAAATAGAGTTAATATAACAACAAATCCTAAAGCTAATACAACAACCAATCCTATTGTTGTCACCTATATGAGATTTTTGCCAAATTTAATAAAACAGAAAATCTTAATGTGTTTATAATTGTACATATTTATTTAATGAGTGTGGAATATGGATAAATAGGTATGTAATTAGATATGTGTATGTGTGCGCAGTTTTACAATTGTAAATACTATTTCAGTGGGTCAATACACCGTAAGTTTACGATTGTTCTTACATTTATAAATAAACATTGACGTCTCCTAATGTATTTCCAATGCATTTGTAATAATAAAGTTGTAGTGGCTTTGCCATGGCTAATGCATCTAATTTTCCATTCATGGAAACAAAATAAGGGTATTTTTATTATTTATTAATAAACAGGAGTTTATGATTTCGAAAGTAAATAACCAAATTTTCATAGCTCTATGCATTTATTCAATTCATGTGAAATATATATATATAGATACATGTATGAATATGCACTATTTTCATGTGAAATATATATATATAGATACATGTATGAATATGCACTATTTTATAATCTTTCTGTATTTATTTAATGCACGTGAAATATGCATGTGTTTATAACTGTACATATTTATTTAATGAGCGTGCAATATGGATAAATAGGTATGCTTTATAATCGTATGTATTTATTTATGTTTTTATAATTGTATGAATTTGTATGATGTATTTGAAAAAAATGATTATGGTTTATATTATTTTGTACGTTGTTACGTGGTTAATAACCAGATTGGTTTTTTATTAGAGGAAATAAATAAAATGTTATTTTCTATGCTTCTGTAAATATATTCCCATGGTTTTTAATTTGGATTAAATGAATTAAATGTATTATTTTGCAAATAGTACTTAAGGCATTGTATGCTTTAAATAGATATGGTTAGGTATTTCATGATGTATGTAAAAATAAACTATTAAGGATATGATTTTTATTATTATTATGCATGTGCAAGAAAGTGTTTTCATGCAAAGATGTGCCATAATATTTTCAGTTTGGATAATTTCATATTCCATAGATTATAGGTAACACTAGCAATAATGTTTTTAGTGAAGAATCATGACTCTCACAAAGAAGTGTGCGATACTCAAGTGAAAATTGTAATGGGTAACTTGGTTTACTGAGATATATGACTAACTTGTCATACTTGTACAATGGGGATGCAAGAAGGGAAACAAATTCATTGTGGTAAGCATCCATGCTATGAAGACATTGTTATCTAACAATTGTTTAGTAATGTGTTTGACAAAAATGACATCATGTTTAGTGTGATGGCCTCTAATTAATTATCCTTAATGAAGTATTATGTTTCTTTTGTAAAATGTCAACAATGGAAAGGGATGGAATCTTTTCTTTCCATTGAGTAAGGGGTGAATTCTCTTACGAAATGTTTAATAAAATAAACATTTTCTAGTTTTTCCCTTCGGTGTTTTCAAAGTAATATTGGTGTTCATTTATGCACTTGCCTATTTGGCTATCTTGATGATAATGTTACCTTGCATGATGTTGGAATTTAAATAATTCATGATAATCCCTCTTCAACTAAACTATGTTAACGATGTAAACATGCAACCTACTACATTGTGGTAACATGTTGTACTAAATATTTTTTCTTTAAGTAATCTACTATTTCCTTTCTATAACTATATTGGTTTATGATGCTGATTTTATTATGTGACGATCAATTTAGTATGTAATAAGTCATTCGTGGGATGCTACATGTTTATAAAACGCGATAAAAAAATTTAATCATGTGTAATTTGTACAAGGTACACTCAGATATGTGACAAATGATATCAAAGAAGAAGTTGCATCAATGGCACCTCTTGGGTTCTGTGAGACCGAGAAGAAGTAAATGTATGATGCTACTAGATGGAACTTAGAAATATCACTAAAAATATTACATGGAAATAATTGCATTAGACTAAATTTAAAATGAAACATATGATAGTTCTAATACCTTATTTTAATAATAATCATGCTAATGGAATTGAGTAGTCATGTTCATAAAGGAAGATTATAAAATATCTTGTATTTTATTGGGACAATTTTAACACTCACATAGTAGATAGTGATATTGTGTAGTAGATTAATTACCCATGTTTGTATCCATACTCTCATGATAATGTTTAATGATACATTAATGATTGGAATTGGAATGTATTGCATATGATTTTTGGAAAAGAATGAAAGCGTGCTCAACTTTGTCAATTTGAAAATTGTATGATAGTGAAAGAGTTTATGAAGGCATGGGTTGTCCTTCTAGATGTTGATAGTGTGCTAAATAGAGTTAAATAACAAGTGTTTTTGAGTAAAAGGATGCTTATTACTTAGTATGAGCATAAAGGGTAATGGTTGATTGTATATTGTTGTGGAATTAACTTGAACGTCGGGTGAATTTATAATAATCAAATGGAATTGTTTATTTGGTATTTTACTATACCCCTATGAGTTAGCAACACACGATAACACGCATTTTATTAAAAACATTAATGGAATCATTTCGGTAATTGAAATACTAATAGATTGTATATGATTTGGTTGAAAAACAATTAGACTTATCCCTACAGGTGTATTACAATAAGTTTATTAGAATATGGGTCACTCAGTCTTTGTTGGAGATTATTGTTAAAGTTGTAAATAATCTAATGGTGGTAGCTCATTTTCATATTATTGGTTTAATGCTAACAATACATTGTTTGAATTTGGGTATGAGTGGCTTCTAAATTATTATCATTGTTTGTTATTGTCTCATAGTTATTAATAGTAAAATAGTGTTCTTTTGTGATTAAAGTTTTATATAGGATTTTGTGCATATTAAGGTAGTAACAAAGAAACTATAATGGCTACGAAAGTGGATAAATATTTATGCATGCATACGTACGATTATAAATTATTTAACATCATAAAGAAATTATATCATGATTATAGTAGTGGCTTATAAAAGTGACAAATTTAGCATACATGCATTTAAGTATAGGGGGTTTTACGCAGTGCATTATATTAGATATTTTTTGGGATTCAACTGCGTTAAGTAAGTCATTCACGTATGACCATTTCCATGAGAGGTAGTCGTAAGTGACTAATTTCTCATGATTTGACTAGTTCACTTAGCACTCATTGCATTGGGTGATGCTCACAGGGGTAAAGAAGTGGGATTGAAACTGGTGAAATAAATCACATAGCGTCAATGAATGCATTGTTACGTCAATAATAAAGGAAAAGGGTTATGGAATTTTATATGAACATGCATGAATGGGCATTGGTGTGATAAGGGAAGAAAAAATTATGTGATAGCTTATTAATGTACTATCAACTAATGGGAATGTATGTGATGAAGTATATTATATATGTTATACAAACTCAAATATAGAATTAGTAGTAACCAGGTGTTGCTAATTACATTGATATTTCAAGCTTCTCGCATAGAAATGTAGTTCTAGTTAATTATTGAGTGATGGTGTTAGTATACATTAGTTGGTAAACATCACACATTCAACAAAATAATTATTTTTCATACTTTAGAAATTCATCCAACAGGTGTGAATATTGTGGGTGATAATACATATTAAACTTGATCAATTAGGTCCATTACATTGTGGAATTGTGGTGCGTTCATTGCCAAACATAATCTTGATGGAATTTTGAACCAGTTTGTGTTACTCTTTTCCTTGAGGAGAAATTTCCTGTGATTGAATTCAAGTTAGTAATGTTGCATAAGAACACCTGAATGGAACTGAAATATCATTTTTCATGAAGAAGGACTATGGATAATTTTTATTTTTATTTTATAAGAATGGCTATATCTATTAAAATATCCTTAGGTTTTGTTATGGAAAACATCCTTGTGGAAGTTTTGTTTTTCTAATTACTTGATATGTATTGTCTGGAGGGTGTATCCTTATTTTGTATGGTACCCTTAATGCCTGCAAATGGTTTATGTAGATGAAAAAAGTATTAGGAACAATACCTTCTTACTTTGTTGAAGTATTCAGAAATATTGACGCATCTAAAAATTGAAATATATCTTGAGTATATTTGACAACATGTTTGTAGATAACATGATTATGTGAAGGGTATGATTTTATGAAGTATAATTGTGACTAATTTTACTAGTATGATAAAATAGGGTTAGCTTAGTGGCACCATACTGATACCACTAATACTCTGGAAACACCGAACATTAAAAAGCATCAAAGGGTGCAATGCGATTTGGAACTAAAAATATGGAGGTGTAATGTTAAATATTATGCAAACATGGCACACAATATCTGTGTATAGAGGATATAATGGTGTTTTTTTTTATAAAATGCAGGTTGATTATTATGTGAAAATTTTGAACGAACACCACCTGTCAAACATGAGATGCTAGTCGTGATTCTTGTGAATTGTTGGATTTCAGGGGATGCCCTTATTGAAGGTAAAAAATTCAATGGTGTGTGGGTAACGTGTAGGTAGTAAGGACTAATTTTTTTTAAGGAACGATGATATGGTAGGAAACATAAGTTGGCAATTGGAAAATGCTTCATGGAAAGATTTTATAATAGTCAAAATTGAATTGTAACATTGTTTCTTTATTTTTAAGATGCAGATTGAAAGATGATATAATGGAAAAGTGGTAAATTGCTTTAAAATGCCTTGAAATTTGCTAAATTACATGTCGTTGAAAAGACAAAACTAAAAATTAAATATTCTTTATGATAATGACAATAATTATTTTTTCGGTACAATCAAATATTTTTAGTTATTATTATTTTGGGAATATACGAGGAGCCACCACACATGAGATTAGACTCCTAACTACTAGAAAATAGTTAAAATAAATTATGGTTCAAGAAGGGATAGTTCCTCCATTTTTCCTTGAGGGATGAACCTATTTGGTGGATTTTTCCACCAAAAAATAACATGAGTATGGATTAATTCCATAGGTGGAATACGTATGAAAAATACTATGTGAGATAAAGGAATTTTGAATTAGAAGCTTCACGTGGGAGATAAAGGATGGACCTATAACTAGAATTAGCAGGACACTGCATTAGCTAAGGAGGTGTACATCTATGAAATAGTTATATTTAGTTTCCTGTAAGGAAAGGAGCCCAATTCTTAGGGACAAACTATTGGTATTATAGTTCAAGGGTGGCCTCTATTTTATTTCTACACATTCATGATACTAGACTTGTGGATGTCTTTAGCAAGGGCTAGGACAATACACACTTTGTGCAATTATGACTACCTTGATCACTTTTATGATTAGAGAACTATATTCTCTCTCAGTGCTTGAATTATTTATAGTTGAAAATATTGTGGTTAAAGATAATGTGATTAAATTTAAGATATACTAATTGGATTCCATGATTAATAAGCCACTACATATCAACTTGGTGTTGATATACTACCAAAGGTGCTTACGGTTCAGCTAATAAACCACTCCTCGAGTGATTTCCATAGCTAACAAACCACCTGTAATTAAAATATTACATGGAGTGGCTATGGTTTCCAAGAATATTGGTAGGTAGCAACTAGTTTGTATGAAGTTGTTTTGTTCACTTTTATAAAATTCAACAATGATTGGAAGGCTATAAGTAAATGCTAGAAATTTACATTTACTGTTATTAATAAAAGAATAATGATTTTAATTATTGTTATTTCCTAAAAAAAAAGATGTCCATCCAATTTGGAATAGGACACCCTTTTGGTTGTTCTAGTTACAACACTATCATGAATAGAGATACATGTCACGAGTAAAACAGGATCTGAAAATAAGATTGTGAGAGATAGAAGTAATATAAATCGAAAGAAAAATCTCCAACTTGATATAAACATTGGATTGGAAAATAATGTTGACATAAGGAAGAAGATATGAACACCAAGGATGATGTTATTTGAAATGGGGGAAGAATGTAATATCGCTAGAACCTAAACATAATTATGAAAACTTAGCATCTATTATTTGAATATTATGAAAATTATTATAAGACTAAATATATCGATGTAATTCAAAATGGTTAGCTTTAGTTGGCAACATGAAGAATCAATTATGGAGTTGAGAACTACATTATAAAAATTTTGCTTCATTCTAGAACGACTAGAAACTACCATGAGGCTATTTACAACATATATCCCAAGCTAAAATATTGAAGGGTGGAGGACATTGAATACAAAAGCCTCATTCCTTCCTTGTCATCTATGAGTGTTCTTGGAATGAAAAGGTACCCAAACGAATAGTCTTCTTAAATACTAGCCCGACAATGTGGACGTAGGATGAAATATTGTTTCCATTAGTCTACACAATGGAAAACTGATTGTTAATTATGAAACATTAGCAGAGGAATAAGAGGAGGAATTTGACTTGGCACACATGAGAAGAGTAGAAAATTTATATATAAAATTCTTTGTTCCATCCATACTACATAAGGATCAAGAGCATTGTAAAGTGATACCAATAGGATTTGTAATGGTATATTATTTAATATCAAACCATGGAGGCCTACTAAAATAAATTGTTTATGTTCCTAGCAACAATGTCTATAGATTGAGATGTTGATTTATTCTTGTTGAATGGAAGGTCGCTTGGAACTCATTAGTGGCTCACTCTATAATGGATTTTGTTCTGCGCTAACTTTCTAACCTTTGCAAAAGAAAGTATTATATGGGCATGCGCGCTACCCTTTTAACCTTTTTGCAATAAATTATTATATGACCATTCATATGACCATTTTAACCTTAGCACATCTTGATGGTGCTGGACCTGCCAACATGTTGAGGGATCTCCTCGGTAACAAGTTCCAACTGGACCTCATACAATTTGTAGTAGGATCCCAGCCATGGGTAGTAAAGCAATGCATTAATTGCAATAGTACACATAGGTAGTGTGACATATTTGTCAAAAGCATTAACTGCGATAGTGCATATAGGCAAGTTTGATATATTTGTCGAAAGAAAGTGTTTGTCCTTGTAAAAATTCAAGTGATAATTTTGGGGGTTGTATCACATGGAGGGGAAAGGAAGTGTGTCCCTTAGAAGCTTGTAATAGTACACAACTTCAAAGGAACACATGAGTTGAATGACATCACAAGATGGAAAGAAAAGTAGTCCATAATCAAAAGTGATGGGTTAAACCGACAACATGATTGCAAGAAGATTGACGCAATTTCTTACGTAATAGTTCATACACAAATTAATAAGTTAAATAATATACATTGCGAAAACAACCAAAATAGTCCAATTACGATAACAACACATGCATGAAACATGTTGGCTCTGTGATATATATATATATATACATATATATATATATATATATAGATAGATATATATATATAGATATATATAATGTGAAAGTCCCATCCATACATGCAACATTGGCAACCACTAGCCCCAACAGTAGAACATTATAGCCCACAACACATGCTCCTCCAAAGAGATGTACTCGCTCTGCACTATGGAGAAGCGAGGGCTTGTCACAATACTCTCCAAGCCTTCTCTAAGCAATGCCTAACCAAAATATTTTCTCCAAGAAGCTTGCAGTATGAGTTATGAGGTTCTATATATAGTAAACAGTGGGGTGACCCTTGACATTCCACCTTGGCTCTTACACTATCCTGATGACTCATCACATTACAATAGTGACTATTCACGTTCCACTAGTGACACTTGGAATTTCACTTACAACATATTTACAATAATATAGTTTCCATGTATACCCATGTGGGACAAAAATAGGCTTGAGTTAGCTTTAGAAGACAAACAAAATCACTTGGGTTCTTGGGGAATACCAACTGGGTAACCTCCTCGCGGTGATCTTCGGTGATGAACTGAGACGAAGCTTGTTACTACACTATTGTGTCCCCGTACTGTTTGATGACATATTTGTCGAAGTGGACTCTTGCCTCCATGTCTTCTGGTTATATTGTTCTGAAACCTCTATCCAGCTCATCCTGAAGCATGTGAAACACTGTCCTGATTATATATGGACCACTGATATACCTTTTCATGTTTTCTGTGTTTAGGTGCAAGTCATCAATGGTGGCTTCGCACATCAACTACTTTATGTACTTGTTGACGTCCAACATGACTTGGTTCTTCACCAAGGCCTGAGTGAGGGTTCTCATCGGCGTATCTTGTGCATTCCTGCTATAACATAAAAACTCCTGAACAACCATGCATATGAAGTGTCAATGATAGTTATGAGTTGAGGGAGTTTCTTATAGCTATGGATCAACATCTGAATCTATGCTTTGTCTATCTCATCATCTAGCTTGATGCTCTTGTGAAAGTTAATCAAGGATCCCATGTAACTCATTGTCCATTCTTCTATGTACATAATAGCGATGTTAATTTCTTTGAAATTTTGGGTTTTTTGCGTGAACTGTTGTTGAAAAGTGTATAGTTGGACAACCAATTTATGCACGGTGAAAAATATTCTATACATTTTCCACATGGTCGCCTCCAAATTTGATATCTTTGCCACTATTAATTTCTGCATCTCTGTCATGGAGGATCCTGTTGACTGCCCTGTTAGTTTCCTAGCAACTTGCAATACCTTCACCATTCGATCATTATCTTCTATCAAGAACTTGATCATTAAACTCATCGCTTATGCATAAGCCATAGAAGCCTTGTCCATAGAAACTGAATGACTTCTAACATGTTGTATAATAACCCTTTCTTCTATATGTGCAAGTGACGTATGATGATCTGGGAGTTGCCTTCGTCATGCCAGTACAATTCTTTTTTGTGACTCATCAAATGCTAGATTGTATACATCTACCTCTAGATCATCATCAAGGACAACAACTTATCATTTCTCACTCAGGACTGGTTGTGATTTTGGAGGTGGTGGAGACCGTGGTGAAATCCTAGATGCCCTCGGTATGCAATCGATGTCTTGGTCCTCTAGCTCTTATTCAATATCCATGTCTATTTCCTCAAAACAATTCTCAACCTTTTGAGAAATTCCTGAACCTGCACCTGCTCACCGTGTTCATCATTTACTAGCTTCTCTGCTATCTCAACCTATGTCTGTGCAGTTTTCTCTGTTAGTGTTCCTTGGCCTTCTTCCTATTCCTCTTTTTTCCTTTCTTCACTTTCTCTCCATCCAAGCTCTTGTTCTGATGTCAGCTTCTTATCCATTTCCTTACATCCCCTTTCCATCTCTTCCATGTAGATTTTAACCCCTTAAAGAAATTACCTGCATACGAATTCTAAATCATAGGAAAAATAAAAATGCGAGAGCATAACACATAAAACACATATACACAGAGATTTCCCACTGGATCTCAAAACCGAGACTACCA
>APFE030745979.1:145690-157600 GCA_000404065.3 Pinus taeda
ATCAATACACCAGTATTTTGACGTGTTTAAAACCCTCAGAGAGCGAAACAGTCCACGACCTGTGCCAACGTGGCTACTACAGGCAATTTATTAATAAAAGAATGAAAATTTACATAAGCTTCTCTCATGCACGGTTAACCTACAAATGACCCTCCATGAGCTTTAAATAGAATTCATGGACCAATCGGGTGTCAAGCCACGGATCAAGTGTCGGTAATACCGAGGAGAGAATGAACCGTCGGATCACTACATATCGTGACCGTCGGATTTGTAAGTTACAAAATGTACAACGGTAAAGAAACACACTTTACCTAACTCTATACCTAACTCTATACTAGACCAAGTTGAACTTAACTATTTCCTATGTGTCGGAATATCCTAACACTTTATGATTATAATGATATAAAGCAAGGGCCAACGCTTTGATCATCTGATTATAAGAGTGAAAATATGTTGTGGAAATGTGACACACCATTGCATTAAATGCCCTCAGAGCTGAATGCGAACAATGTCCAGGCAATGTGATCCTAATGGATATCATTCCTCTCACAGAAGCCCATGAAGGTCAATATGTGACTAAGCAAGGCTTGTCTGCCATCACCATCATATGTGTTATGTGACAAGTCATTAAGGAGATCCTACGACACTTCAAAATCCTTTCAATGAGACAAACATGTCGGTGGATTAACCGTAATGTAAGTCATGAAGAATGTGTAGAGATTCAAAACAAACTTTGAGGACTCAGCGTGTCATCTGGTCCTCTTTCTAGTGCTAGAAATGTTGGCAATGTTGGACCCGATTACACAGTAATTTGTCATTGTTCTCATCTCAATCCCTCTGTTGTGTCATGTATCAAATAAAAATGTTCATATCTTCCCATTCATGCAAAAACATCAAACAATGCTCTCTGATGTTGAAGACTGACCCTTTTTCCCTATGTTTTCGCATCGTCACTAGTAAGGCATTAAAACATGCGATGATCCCTTGTCATGAACAGTTGTACCCGTGTTTCCCATGATGGTCGAATTTCAGGGCTCGACACAAGGCTTCTAGCTATTTATGATGAATATTGGTCTACGTGTATTGCCTCCTTGCGATGTCGCCATTGAGCTTTGGTTCATGACTTGCGACGATCCAGAATTGGTGAATTTGTTCAAACAGTCAGCCTTCTAGATGTTTTTAGAGTTGGTTGTTGGGTCGGTTTGGATGGCTTTTCCTCCACTGGGATGGTGGTTCCGTCTCTTGTGCAACCTTCCTTAAGGATAAGCTCCCACTCCCTCATTTCTTGGAGACTCCTTCTCCCATAAAATCAATCACCATTTCTATGATTTGCTAATTCCTTTAGTTGGGCAGTGTTGTCTAGTTATTTTGAGATTGCTTTGAAACTAAGTAGTTAGATTTGGTGTGAGTGTGACAAGTGTGGGATTGCTAATAGTTTGGTAAGAGGTTGTGGAGTGCCTTAACCTTATATTAGAGCTTTTGAGTGAGAGAGAGAAATCATCTATTTGGGAGACCCATTCTTGAGAGTGAATGCTTGAAGAAACATACTAGCTGGACCCTCTGAGAAGGCTTGTGATGTGAAGACTTGGTTGTAAACTTTGCTCTTGATTCATTTTAATACAATTAATGATGATTTCCTATATCTTATGCACAATTTACTTGGTATCTTATGATATCCTGACTTTATAAGTAAATAGATCATTGTTGTTCTCAGTTACGTGCTCTATTGTTCTCTTTTGGTGTTTTAGGTTGATTGCTGATTGAGGAGAAAGAAACGGAAGCTGTAGCAGTGCAACGGAAACTTTATCAGCCACCGGTTTGAGGTAGGCCTCCAACGATGACTATTTAAGGGAATCAATTGTTGTTTTGACTTTGCTGTGACTAGAGCCACTCTAGGGTTAGATGGGTTGCCTCTGTCTGTAGAGGGGAAAATTTCCTTTACCACAAGTTGGCGACTCCACTGGGGAGTCCTTTGTATGTTTTCTCCTTGTTCACCCTTGATCTATTTTTTTTAAGTGTCTCTTAAATTTTTGGGTTAAACCGTAAGGTTTTTGGGTTACCTGGGTCAATCTGGGAAGTCCCCTTACTGTTTGGAAGAAGAGCCTGGTGTTTGTTTGGGAGTTTGTATTCATTTTCCATTGGTTTTAACCTCATCTCTCAAAAGAGCTTGACAGTCACAACAACATCATCCATTCTTCATTTTGTAAACCTGTGCGTTGTTGATATCCTGTCATACAGTCGTCAATATCCCTGTAATCGACCCATCGTGGAATACAAGTGTGCTCCTGCGACAACGTCTCTCTATTGTTGCATGCATCCTTGTGACGATAAGCTTATCGTCACAAGTTGTTGGTTATATACCTGTGATGATTCCTATGCTAGTTGTTTTTACAACTTCACCTAGTGAATTCAGTAGCCTGGTTTATCCCCTGATATTTTCCTCTCTCCCATCAACTTGTTTTAATTGCTTTTGGTTAGGGTACTCTCTCTTTGGTTTAATTGAGTGAGTCTTGTCTTTTTAGACCTTGTGACCTAGCTCTTTCAATTTTTTAAACCATTATTCTGGGTTGGTTGTCTATCCAAGGTTCATCCGTAACTTTCTTATTGATTTTCTTGAGGCTTTTTCATTGGTTGTTTCTTATTGGTCGATTATTGGTGTCTATTCTTGAGGAAATTTCTTATGATTGATTTGGTTTCTTCACTACGAAGCATAGATTACAATTGTTTGGGTTGATCAGTTTACACTCGCTCGTTTGTCTCTTTAAATTCAAAATAAAAATCAAAAGATTCCATCCATTTAGTATACGAAAGTGAAAGTACATTTCCATTTCAAATTTTCATGGTTGAGAAATTGGAAAGCGAACTTTAAATCTATCATTAGTAGTATTGGTGCACTGTAAGACTGGTGTCTTAATGCATTGTTTTTCTTAGCACTTGCATTTTCTTCTCTTGGTTTTCTCTGGGTTTGGAAATGAACTTCTACCTTTCTGTAAGTAGGTGTTCATCGAAATGAAATATGCTTTACTCATTCTAGTTGCATCATAGGGTTTTTGATATATATATATATATATAGTAGGGACTGGAAATTGAAACCTAATTCAAGATCAACTCTAAAATTAATTGAATGAACTTAACAATGCATTGGAATGTAACACACATTTTTTAGAGGTTTAGGCTAGGGATGTGCTCCGACATCATTAAACCTAGTCACTATTTCTTTCGATTAAGTTTGGGTGATTCCTCCTTCTGTGACTCAATATTTGCCTAGTATAGACTTCTGCTCCCAGTACCGTTTAGTATATATTGGGAGACCCCACTAGGTTATCATCCTACATCCATAGGAAGCCATTTCTACCACCTTAGAAACCGTCACACACCGAACACAACATTCAAGAAGATTGACTGCCATACAGAAAATCCTTGGTCATTGTTTCTTTCATTTGATCACCAAGGTCTATATGTAGTTTTATGGGTTGTTTGGTAAACCTTTTGACTAGCTCTCCATAGTAGTCACTTTCATTCCTTTTCGACTCCATAAAAGAAAAGGTCCATCTGAGCACTTGTCCTTTTAGGCTCATTAAATATTCAAAGGGGACTAGAGTCATCTTTTATCCTTTTCTAGACTCTTTAAAAATGAAAAGGTCAAGTTCTGCTCCTGCATCATAAAATTTATTCCACCACGTTCACATTTACCTTGTTAAATCTTGACTATGTTTCAGTTTTCATAGGATTGTTTTCCATACTCATTTATTTTTCCCTAGAACTTTTGTGTTAAATCATCATGGCAGAATCATCGATCCCGTCTCCCGTACCAAGTGACCAAGGCTCTGCATCTTCTTTCACTTTTGATGTACCGGTTGTTAGTAATACTCTTCCTGTTATTCCAAGTATTCAATCACTTAACTCTCTTGCTCCGGAAGATGAGTTTTAAGATATTCATTGGAACCCTGTTTCAGAACCTTCCGAAGAAGATTTCTCTGTTCCTCCTTCTGGTGTTTCAGTCTCGATGTCTTCATCTGACATGGATGAGACAAACCCCGTCTCTGGTGAAGAGACCTTTATGACAAGTGGTGAAATCCCTATACCTATGGAAACTTCACCGTTCAGTGTCACCCCTCTTGGTATAACATTGCCTTTATGCTACCATGCTTTGGCTGATATCATGAGTTCCAGATCTCCCCTTACAAGTTCCATGTGGTCTCATACCATCACTCCAACCTCAAAACCTTTCACTCCCCAGATTCACAATGTGACTGTCACATCTATCCCAACTATTCTGACTATTTGTGTGGCTTCTTTAGCTCCCGCTATTAGTTCCATCACTGCATCTTCAATAGTGACCACCATTGCTAGACCTCCAGTTGGTCCTACTGGTGGTGGTCCATCAGCGTCAGTTTCTGGAGTCATTAATCCCACCAATAATGTCCCACCTTCTTCTGGTTCCATTCTAACAGGGTCAACACATGACCAGTACATGCAAACTCTTCAGAATCCAGATCCGCAGAATCCGTTTCATTACTATGATTCTTGAGGAGCCCATATTTATCACCCTGGATCCATCCCATCTTAGCCTGCAGTTGAGGTTTCCGTTCCATTATCTGTTGCTTGGGGCCCGACCAGTTATCACAGTGGCCAAGCATAACCTTCAACGTTTCAAGGTCCACGCTATCAAGGTCAGCCATCTTACGGACAACCATATTATTGGTAACCTTATCTAGGGAAACCTGTTGGACCATAAGAACAACCCTTACAGCGACAACCTTCAACCCTCAATGGTTCCTCTTTTACTTACTTTGGGCAACATTCTAGTCAACTAGGACAACCTTACATCCAATAAGGCCAACCTGGTGCCCAGTAAGGTCACCCCTCTGGACAAGTAGGTCAGCCTCAAATTCAGCAAGACCAACCTACTATCTAGCCTGGTCCATCCTCTGGACAAGTGGGTCAGCCTCAAATCCCGCAAGGCCAACCTACTGTCCAGTCTGGTCCATCTTCTAGACAAGTAGGTCAGCCTCAAATCCAGCAAGGCCAACCAATTTTTCAACCAACTCAACCATTTGGTCAGTCAAGTCAGCCTTCAGTTCAACAAGGTCAACCATTTACCTAGCAAGCTCAACCTTTTGGGCAAATGCGTCAACCTCGATCTCAACTAGGCCAGCCTTCTAGCTAGATGGGTCAGCCTCAGTTCTCACAAGCACATCCATCTATGCTCTAGACCCAATCCGGTCTCCAAACTCAAGTTGGCTTTCAAACTCAACCTGCTTATCAAATGTAGCCTGAACCCTAGGCACAGTTTGGAGCTCAACCGCCATATGGTTTTCAAAACCTCTAGCAGCCCCAACGGCAACCTCAAATTTCCCCATATCAAAATTATCAACAGCCACAGGTTAATCCTTATCAGAATTTTCAGCAACAATATGCTACTCCTATTGGCCAAGCTGGTAATCAATGGACTGTTGGTGGTGAAAACTAGGGTCAACCATCTGGTTGCAATTATAATCCCTATGGAAAAAACCCTTACGGGCAAAACCCTTATGGGAAAGATCCGTCAGAACAAAATCAATTGGGGCAGCTGGGAACTAGATGGAATTCTAATTTTGTTTCTTACCCACAGCCTCAAATGTCCTTCAATCCTTAATTACCTTTCTTAGCGACGTTGGAACTGCTATATGTGTCCAAACTGACAAATGATCCCATTATTCATAATCTATATTGGCCATCGCTTCCAATTAGGATTCCTGGTGATTGTCCCAAATTCGACTGTAAGTTTGGAGAAGATCCCCAAGCTCATGTCATGACCTATCACCTATGGTGTTCATCTAATTCATGGTCTAACGATTCTATCTAGCTCTATCTATTCCAATGGACTCTCACTGGCTCTGCCGCGAAATGGTATATTGAGCTAGCTCGTGGCACTTTTCAGGACTTTAAGTCACTTGTTATAGCACTTTTAATTAATTTTTAGTTACCGATTTGATATGAAATGGGCACGCACCTCCTCACATCCTTGAAACAGGACAAAATCACACATATCTCCAATCATATCCATGAATGGAGGCGTCGACGTCTTATTAATTTTTGGATCCCTGATCAGCTTCTGACTGACTAGTTTACAACTTCAGTCGTCAGTCTGATAGCCCAGGACATTGCTATGGAGGCATGTGTAACTAAAGAGCAAGCTATTGCTTGTGATCAGTATCTTGACTTGGTTTACTCCTAGTCCAGTACACTATATGATTATTTTCCTGATGCTCCATGACCTGGAACTTCCAAAGCTCCATCAATGCCATCCGTTGATGGTGTCATTGGTTGCGTTAATGCATCCTCCAAAAAATCTTCTGCGAACCCTGCGAAGTAAAAGTCTACTACTCTAACCAAAAATCCTTCTCATCCCACCCCCAATCTTGGTAAAACTTCCGAAATTAACACCATCCAGTCCACCGTGGTGGAAAAAACTTCGAAAGGTAAGAAAAAGGGAAAAGGGAAGAATAAAGCCGATCAACCAAAGCAAGATCCCCCTAAGCTTCTGGCTGAAGAAAGTGCCAAGTGCAAGCCTAAGTACCCTTGTCTCATTTGTGATGAAGATTATTATAGTAAAGACTTCCGTAGACGTTCTGAGGTTAGTCGTTTGTTAAAAGGTGCCCCTAGGTCTCCTTCTATGATCAAAGAGCCTTTTCCCTCGCAATAGACTTAAATGGTGGTTGATCAACCCCAGTCTTCTTCCACCTTCGGCTCTCAATTCTTCATGGCTAGGATGTTTCCCATCCATATTAGTACGTGTTCAAAACAATATCCTTCACCCGCTGGGAAGGAAACTGAAGTCCCCTCCAATATTCCTTCATCCAGTACTAGTCCCCTCGATATCGAGTAGCCTAGTATTGAGTAAGTCATTTGACCTCCTCCCAAAGGAGTGCTCTGGAAGTCTTCCTACAACTCTAATGCTCGTGATGCATAGCACTATAGCATTGTTGAGGACTTAGCTGAAGCCCCTTCGGCTATGTCTGCATTAGAAGTCCTCGAGATCTATCCCTCCCAGCAAAAGTCTCTGCTATCATCCATTGGTGGCATTGACCTGGTGAAATCGGATTGATCACTTTTGATTTGGATAATCATGTACCGAGACTACCTCACCAGATCGCCTTCCTCTTTCAAGTCACTATCAACTCTAAGAATATTCACCGCAGTTTTATTCATGAGGGTGCTTCCACTTGCATCATGTCTGTTGTTTGTTAGAAGGCTATTGGCTCCCCATCCCTGAGTTAGTCTCCCAATACCTTGGAAACCTTCAATGGGAGAGATTCTGTCCTTATGGTATCCTCTACCGTTTGCCCATTACCCTAGAAGGAAAGACCTTTGGTGTTGAGGTCGAAGTTGTCGATGCGAATTTAACTTACAACCTCCTCTTAGGATGAAGCTAGACATATTCCATGCGATCCATGGCTTCATCTCTATTTCATGTCCTTCATTTTCCCCATCAAGGGAAAATTTTCATGGTAGACCAATTTTCCTTCTTCACTTCTTCTTCTTTTGATGGAAACATGCCTTTTATGGAGCATACCTCCATTCTGTATGAGAGTGTAGGTACTGGACCTTTTAAAGATCTTGCCCTTATGGGTGTTTTTTCATTCCCACCTCCCAACATTACTCCCATCAATATGATTTCTATCCATTCTAATCCTTGGGTCCTTCCCCCCTTTGATTAGGTAGAATCTCGGGTGATGTCATGCCTTTGAGTCCTACCAAGCTCAACTATGTCAAAATTGTTTCTGCCTAGGCTTCATCTTCTGAACCTGCTGCTTCGAGTAGGCATCCCAACACATATATACAATCTCCTTGGCTCGAATATAGTGCTTCTTCATATCCCTTACAAGAAATCTTTCCTTCTAATGAAGCGACTATTGAGATTATGTCTTTCGAGGAGCCTCCTTGGTTTTATCATCACCATCACTCCTCATTTCTTCCTAGCCACGGGGTTATGATTACTTGTCTTGAGCAGCTTGCTTCCTGTGTCCCCTCCCAACCCCTTCATACACCTATTCAAATCCATCAAGTTTTCTCTAAAGGAAACATGGGGAACATTACGCAGACCACACCTATCAGCATTTCTGTTAAACTGATTGTTGTCGAGAATATTCACATTAGAGTAACCTGTACTCCAGTGGAGATTCAACTTTCGATCTTCTTAGAGAATTTCGTGACGTTTTTGCTTGGTCGTAGAAAGGGATGCCCAGAATTGATCCTAGTATCGTGGTGCATGAAATACCTACATATTCGGGTGCCAAATCTATTCAGTAGCGTTTACGCCCCGTGCACCACCGAAAGGCTGCAGCCAATAAAGTAGAAGTTGAAAAACTTCTTAAAGATGGGTTTATTTACCCTATCTCGTTCACTGATTGGGTTTCGAATATTGTCCCTATGACCAAGAAGCAGGACACTATTAGGTTTTGTGTTGACTACCCCAACATTAATTGTGCCTATCCCAAAAATAACTATCCTATGCCTTTCATTGACTAGCTCATTGACAATTGTGCTAGAAGTGAGATTTATTCGTTTATGGATGGCTTTTCTGGTTATAACCATATCAATATATCGCTTGCAGATCAACACAAGGCTGCCTTCATCTACCCGTGGGGTACCTTCGCCTATAAGAAACTCCCTTTCAGTATTAAAAATGTCGATGCTACCTTCCAATGCGCAATATCTTAAGTGTTCCATGATATTTGTCACATTGTGCAGCCTTACCTGGATGACATTTTGGCTCATTCAGCAAAGCGCCCTAACCATCGAAATCACATCTGCAAAATTTTTCTTTCCTGTCGACACTACTGTATCCACTTTAATCTGCATAAATGTGTTTTATGCATTTAATCTGGTAGACTTCTTGGGTTTGTCATCTCTAAAGAGGGCATCCAGTTGGATTCCCTCAAGATTGAAGCCATTTTGAATCTTCCTCATCCAGCTTCTTTGCAACAATTGTAGAGTTTGCAGGATAAAGAAAATTTTTTACGCTGTCTATTTTGAGCTATTTTGAAGTTGCCAAGTGCTATATGTAGTTATTAAAGTGAGATACCTCCATTATTTGGCATGCCGTTGCACAAGAGTCATTCAAGCAACTCAAGGCGCTCCTTGTTTCTGCTCCATTGTTACGTCCGCCTAATTATGACCACGGTTATACTATTTATCTAGCCATCATTGATAGCACCATCAGCATGGTTTTGGTTCAAGCTGATGATGTTGGTGCCGAGCATGTTGTCTATTATCTCAGTCATAATTTACTTGCCATGAAAACTCAATATGCTTATGTTGAGAAGCTTGCATTAGCCACCGTTCATGATTTCTGACTACAACCCGATGATGTACATCTTTTCACGTCAATTGCTGGGGGGCAAATACTTGAAGTGGATTGTCATCCTTCAAGAGTTTGATTTGGAGTTTACTACGACCAAATCAAAGAAATCTCTCGTTTTCGCTGAATTGCTCTGATCGCTATGATCTGCTACCACACCCTCTCGGTTAGAGGACCATATTCTGGATGAGTCTATGTTCTTGATTAGCACTCTCGATCCCTAGTACAGGGATATTATTGTCTCCCTTCGGATTTCCTCTTTTCGTCGTAATTTGGCCAAGGATGTTGGGCGATGTATTTTCCATCATTCTCAGCCTTATCGCATTATCGAGGACACCCTATACCATCTTTGTGTTGACTTTGTTCTCTACCATTGTCTGACATTCAAGGAAGTCGAACGAGCTTTGAATGACTGCCACTTTGGTGCCTATGGCAGTCATATGTTTGGGTATGCTACTGCCCAAACAATCCTCCGTGCTGGTTATTTTTGGCTATCTATTTTTAATGATGCCATTCTCGCCATCCACTCTTGTCATGCATGCCAAATATACCAAGGGAAGATCCATGCCCCTACCTCTCCTTTATACCCTATCATTACTGTCAACCCTTTTACCAAATGGGGCATTGATTATATGACCTGTAACCTTCGGTCGGTGGGGGGGCATGGGTATATCATCATTTCCGTCGATTAATTCACGAAATGGGCTGAGGCGATGCCTACATTCTCTAATGACAGTAAGACAACGACTCATTTTTTATTCAATCCTGTAATTTCTCGATTCAAAGTCCCTCTGGCTATTTTCATTGATCAGGGTTCTCATTTCCATGGTCATATGATGATTGAGTTAAGAAACTAGCTAGGCTTGCATCATGATAGTTCGACACCGTATTATCACCAGGCCAATGGTTGAGTAGAAGTTGTCAACAAGGTTTTGGTTAGAATGCTTCAGCATACCATTGGTACGCACAAGTGTAATGGGAATTTGATGTTGTTTTCTACCTTACTGGCCTACCATACTTTAGTGAAGGATGCCACTGGATTCACCCCATCTCAACTAGTTTAAGGTCTGGAGGCTACCCTCCTGATTGAATGCTAGATCCCTTCTCTTAAATTAGCTATGGAATTTCTCCCAAACACTAATCCGGTAGAGGAACATCTTCTTTGCCTACAGTGGTTAGACAGGACCCGTCGACTAGCCTCTTTAGTCATTGAAGCATAGAAGAAGAGACTGAAAACTCACTTCGACCAAACTGTTACCCCTCAGTCTTTCATTGAAGGAGACGTAGTCCTACTCTACTGTCAAGCAAATGATAATCTGGGGGTAGGAAAATTCGAGCCTATGTGGCATGGGCCTTACATTGTGAAATGAGTTTCGCAAAAAGTGGCCTATGAATTGGTCGATTATGAAGGGAGTATTCTAGATAAGCCTAGAAATGGGCTTTACTTTAAGAAATGTTATGCATGAACTTCATGCATTTGCTAGGTACATATGTGTGTTTTCAGTGTGTGTGTACATGTGTGGCTTGGTGTGTATGCATAATTGCCACTTATTGTGTCTTTTTACTTCTTGTGCAGATGTCTGGTACACCTTACAATGGTTTCGATGATGGTGCCTTCCATAGTACCCGGAATCTTTCCTCCATGGCATGGGCAATATATGATCCTCATGGTGAGTTAGTAGACCTTCAAGGTGATTGTCTAGGTTGTACCACAAACAATGTCGCTGAATATAACATTGTTATTGAATTATTGGTCGAGGCTATTAACCTCGATATTCATGCATTGGTTGTGAATCTATATTCTCAACTTGTTGTCCTCTAACTTAACGTGCATTATTCTGTTAGAAATCCTCAGATTTTAAAGTTGTATTTATGTGTCAGATTATTGGAAAGAATTTTTTTTTTATCACATATCAACACATTCCAAGATGATTAAACACATTAACTGATGCATTGGAAAATCATGTATTAGATAGACATTTGCGCAATATATAATCAAACATTGTATGCAAACTGTTACACAAAAATATCGTCACCTTGATTATTTGTAGTCGGTGTAGGCCTATCATCACCTATACCAGCTTCCTAAGCAAGCCTTAATCCTCATCTCTTCAAAACAAGCTTGAGAAATGAGAGAAAGACAGAAAAAAAGCAATGTAACTCTGGTTCTGCACTTTTTCTTACTTTTTCCTGTGGGCCCGCACCTTTTGTTCAAGTTATCTGCGTACTTATACGCTTTGTATGTAAAGGGGAGGGTGCATACCCCTGTAAAAGTCAAAAGGCGCAATCTTTATCTTAAAAAACTCACCTTGGGTTAATTCTAGAGTTTTCTAGAGGCATTTGTTACATGGATTGTTCGCTCCAAGTGGTTCATGCATCCCATCATAGGAGGAACTAATCCCTTGTTGAGAGGAGCTGGTAACTGATCTCCATTGCACTATAAATTGAGGCATTGGGTCAGTGGCCAGGGAGGTTAGAAGTTGAAATTTTGAGGTTAAATGCTAGTGAAATCAAGACTTCCTATTTGAGCTTAAGAGGAGAGATCACATACCTTTTTGGCCTCA
>APFE030745984.1:0-17396 GCA_000404065.3 Pinus taeda
ATGAAAAATTCCTTAGTTATCCTTGTGATCAAAAGAAGCCATGAAGGTGAAATAAACTTGGACATGCATAAAAAAACATTAATGAAATAAAATAAGAATCCGTTGTTTCTTTCACTAAATTGTAATATAATTACATTTATGCATCCTAAATTGTCTTACATCATTTCATAGAAAAAATATCATGAAATGTACACATCGTTGGCATTAAAGATTTCGTCAGTACTATGTCACAAAGGCTCACAACATGAAAACATTAAATGACCCACAACTTTATTCCTTGTTAGTTATTCCCCATATGTCAGTTTTATTCAACAATGTCTCATGTTATTCTTCTCTTTTACTCACTTAATTCTCTTATATATTTTCCACAACTGCACCATTTTTTTCATTCTTCTAGAAGGTTTCTATCTAGTAGCAAAACTTAAAGGATGGAAGTTTGTTTTAAAGCTTGTAAACCTTGTCTAACATTAATACTCCCCAATATGCATAATGTAAAATGTTTAATGATATTTTCTGAAAAACATGGAGAGTTCTAATGAATTTTAAGTTAAAATAATTTTAAAGCATAAACATTGAGCAAATAAATTAAAAAAATGTAAAAATTGACAACTATTTTTATTTTTTATTTTGAAAAGCCATGGAATATTAACCCACTCTAAATATTACCCCAAACAATTTCTCTAGTACGTGGAAAATTATCGATCTTATTTACATTGGAAAAAAAAATTATTCTACCAAGAGCGCATAGGCTATCCATCAATATTATCTTATTTTTCACTCTACTTAGTCATGCTAAACAAAAAAACAAAAAAATGGTATATGAAAATCAAACAATATTTTCAATAAAGAAATCCAAGAAGTAAGAGATAAATTTTCTCTCTATCCATATAACTACAAATAAACTTTGGTTCCAATGCCATGTTTGAAGGTAAATTAAAAAAAAAGTGTGACAATCTACAAAATTCCAAAAGATATGAAGTGCGTGGAAACTAATTCACTGATATTTTACTAAAACTCCTTCTCCTCGAAGCTACTTCAAACACAGTGAAAATTAAAATTGGTATCATGGATTAAGGTATACTAAGATATTCGTTTTTCTTAGGTTTGAATTTTCCATCATGCATAGCCAAAGTGCTAAATCTGTAACCATTTCATGTATCGCAAAATTTTGGTGAAACTAATTTCAGAATATTTTGCCAAAAAATAGACTCTTTGCACTATTTCAAACAACTATAAATTAAAATAAGTACCATTGGGTAAGACATACTAAGGTGGATTTTTTTATTACTTTTTTCTTGTTTTGAATTTATCATCGATCATAACTAAAGGGTTTAAAATGTAATCGTTTCTTTCATTTTAAGAGAAAAAATATTTTGATCTTGTTTTAAAGAAAGGGCATAAACTTGTAAGGAAAACAAATCTAAAATTAAAAAGAACCTAAGAGAAGAAAAGAAATGATGCACCTAAGATGAATTGGAAGAACTAATTCTTAAGACTACACAAATACCTTGTAAGTAAAAGTAGTAGTGACAAATTCGAATAGATTCTCTTCAACTCGCTCCCAAATTGGATGGTGAAATGATTGAAGAAATAAAACACAAAGGATATACCAATTATGAAAGTCTTGTTTTCACAAAATGAGATAACATTTTATTATTATGCTTCAATGCAACACATTAATTATTGAACATGACAACATAATACAATTCCACAAGAATGATTCCAAGTTGGCATGGAAGGGAAATATGTATTCATGGAATAGAAATTTTCGTTACAAGTAATCAACCATCAAAGATAAAAGTTGAACCATTTTGTAACATTATCTAGGAACTTGTGTGAAATTACTGGACATTATACTCTATCTACATAGTAAAAGATTTGAAATTATTTGTCATTTATCATGCCTCAATCTTGTATAGTATCAAACTAATAGAATTGCATGCAACACTATTTGTTACCATGATTTTTTATAAGGGAAATCATTAATTACTGAAAGATGTTGCCAGGGGCTAATAATGTAGCTTAGTTGTTCATTTTCATTCAAAATGGCACACTCAACTAGCATTTTGAATAAATGAATCCCCTAAAAATGGGGAGAATACTATCAAACAAGAAATTTTCAACACCATCCAACATTTTCATGCATACATAAGACTTGCCATTACGAAAATCATATCATATCCACAATATATACTGAAACAAACAATCTCCCAATAACATCAACTCCTAGAGATGTATTATAGTAGTTTTCATGAATGTTAAATAGGAAAATGCAATCAAGCTAAATCAATATGATTTTAGTTTAAGGACTTGTAATGTTGACGTTGAAATACATACTCTTTGAAAACTATTAAGCACATACCTGAGATCAAAACAAAATTTTTGCAGGAGAAAAAATCACAAGTTTCAAGAAGGCATATGAAATTGGAACATTGAGAATAGTAGCCATGCAAAAGAGAGAAAGAACTAAAATCTTGGCTATTAAAAATCTGTTCAAGTCTTCTTCAGTGTGCACATCTTGTTAGGAGAGAAAGCAAAATAAAATGTTTATCATTGGGCTAACTAAAAAAATTGAAGAGTAGTGATAGTTGAGAAATGTATATACCAAATAATAATTCACAATAATTCACAGAAAATATATAGACTTCCAGTTGAAAAAAATTGGTTAAAAAAATTTGGACCAGTCAAGTGCCTCCACAAAAGCTACATTAGGGTTCATAAACAATATTCAATTACATTTATAAAAGAACTTAGGAAGTTTGTATCCTGTATAAGTAAAATAGACAACAATACTATTCCAATAATAGATAGAAAATTTTTATGGAAGACACATAAGGACAAAAAGCCTCGAAATAATTACCACAACTAGACAACTTCATATGATGAGTATATATTGGAGATACAAGAAAGGCACAATAACTCAGTCACGTGAGGAAATATTTTAAGTGAACAAGGAAAAGGGTAAATAAACCAAATTGAATAGTGGCAGTTATACCTATTGGCCTTTTAAAATAAGTATAAAATAAAAATGGAAAGAATAGGAACCAACTTTTATATCACATGAATTATTAAGATGAGTATCCTTCTCTAGATCATCTTTCATTCGACTATTTTTGACAATGGTGCCAACCTCATTAAATGTAGTTTTTACACCATTGTTAAGGCCAATAATCTTGCCCGCCCTTATAGTAGTTGCCCATACTTATCAAAAAAGATCAAATGATGATTATTCTTCTCTGGAACATCTTTGCTTCTACTATTTGTGACAATCGTGCTAACCTCATTAAATGTGGTTTTTACACCATTGTTAAGGCCAATAATATTTCCCTTACTTATAGGAGTTTCCCTTACTTACCAAGAAAGATCAACTTGTATGGTTATGGAGCAATTCCATCCTTAACTAAAATGTGTTCCTTATTATTGTCAATTATTTCTAACTCTGAAGTTCAAGTGATTGAAAAAAAATTGCATACTACTACATGGAAAAAGAACTGAGCGGTGAGTCAATTCCTTCAGGATAAGCCTGCAAAACTCGTATCTCAAGGTTTCTTATCCCAACAAAGATCAACCTTTGCTAATCTAGAGGAATTCCTTCCTTATCTTGAATTTTAGTATTCACACCAGAGCTAGTCAACATCATGACAAAGACCTATATATTACTTGGGAGATGTATGGACACAAACACGTCAGTTATTCTGAATATTATAATCAACTAGTACATTTCTTTCATCTTCATGCTCGTGCCTAGCAAACATCAACCTTTGATGATTTGGAGGAATTCCTTGTCTTGAATTTTAGCCTTGGCATTATTGAAAATCTTTGAGCTATCAACTTCAAAAGTAATGTTCATCCAAGGTAGATTTTCGATATCTACATTCCACCTCTCAAATAGAGAACCAATTAGATTTAATTATGAGTTTTGAGAGCTTCATGATTTTTTATTTACTAGCCATTTCATTTATATGGCTACACTAATTCCTATAAAGATCGAATACCTTGCCCATCTTGCCTTTCATTGTAAAGATTTGTTAATACGTGGGCACACAAATTTTCACTTGCACTTTTGTCGTTTATAAGTTTACACTAATTCGTGTGAAGTTAGAAGACCTTGCCCTTCATTGTAAAGATTTGTTAATACGTGGGTGCCCACATTTTCACTTGCATTTTTATCATTTATATGGCTACACTAATTCCTATCAAGATCGAAGACCTTTCCATTCACTGTAAAAATCCGTTTCCATTTTTAGAAGCGTAATTCCTGTCAAAATGGAAGACCTTGACCTTCATTGTAAAGATTTGTTAATACCTAAGCACATACATTTTCAATTGCACTTTTATCGTTTATACACTAATTCCCCTTCATTGTAAAAATACATTACCTTTTTAAAAACTTTTTAATTTTTTTTTTACATATTTGTCAAGATGCTTTGCAATTAAAAAAAAATTATTAATACCAATAAATTTCATATAACTATTATATAAAATTAAAAATAAGTAACATAAGTATGTCGGGCAAAGGCTGGAGTAATACCGCCTTTGAACGCCTTGTTTCCAACATCCTAAAAATAAATAAGATATTAAAATGAGAATTGAATCCACAATCCGTAATAATGTGAATGAGTAAAATACCATAAAACCATGAATTATTTACTATAATAATGTGACTAACCAAATGGAATAAGTAAAAAACGGTAAAACCATGAATTGAAACCTTATTGGCCAGATGCGCATTTGGAAGGGAAGGGAAAAAAACGAAAATCATTAATGGAAAGAAAGAACCACCGAAAAAAAAGAAAAGCAAGCTGCACCAAAAAGCATTAACTCTCAACTTGAGGAGAGAGTAGGGACTTTATAAAACTAATCTTAGACGCAGTAAAACTCTTGTAGCGTTTGAAGGGCACTGGGGAATCCCTACATATAATATATTGTCTTTTCATTTTTCGATCATCTTCCTCCTCCTCTGTCCCTATCACGTCTAGCTATGCTTGTGTGTGTTTGGCTGTCTGTGTGGTTTGACTTCGAGTCTGTCCGTGTCTAGGTGTAGGTCGACCTCGTGTTTGGGTCAATCACGGTTGTGTGGGATAGAGGAGGCTGATGCTGATGCTGATGCTGGTAAGAAAATGGCATGGTAGGGTGGTAAGAAAGAAATAGGTGGTTGACGTTGCTGCTGTTCAAAGCCTATCTCACTAATTCCAATTAATTCCAATTACTTGGCTGAAGAAATGAAATCGAATCCCAATTCGAGGTATGTAGAGATGGCCCTTGGCCTTGTATCGGTATGTTTCTTTTGATTAGTTTAAGGCTCTCTTTCTTTCAAAAATTTCTATTGAATTTAAGGCTTTGTTTTATTTAATTTTTTATTCAATCCATTTATTATTACATTTAATTTTTCCTTCATACTTTTAATCGGTCTTGTGGAGGTTTGCGGTTACACCAAAATTCACAGGTGTCTGTAAACGTTACAAATTAAGATTCTAGGGTGAAAATTAAAACCCAGAGGTGTTGGTAAAGGTTACAAACAAATCAGTAACTAAGATCTCAGGATGGAAATTATGGATTCCATGAGGTGCCGCGATTCTTCCAACACCTCCCCTCAAAAGCAACTAGGGAATCTAACCTCTATCCAGGATCTCATACCATGTAGAGGTTTGTAGTTACACCAAAACCTGTAGGTGTTGGTAAAAGTTACAAATCAGTAACTGAGATCCCTAAAGTGGAAATTCGGGATTCCATAGCGCTGCATTAATTCTTCCAACAAATATTTGACTCTAGGTTCATCAATTTATCCTATTCCATGCAAACTCAAGAATCACTACCCATAGCTGTGTATTTGGGTTTAATCTACTGCATATTAGCTTATTTTAATTTGTGGTTCTATCCCATATAACCTCTTCTTTATTAGTTTATCCATGCTTTTTTTGGACATAACTTGGTTTCTGCGTATTATGTTCTTTGTTCGATAAACCTGTGGGTTGGTTTCTGTGTATTGTGTTCTTTGTTCGATAAACCCGTGGGTTGTTTTCCTTTTGAGTATAACTCATATTGTATATTGTGTTGTGTATTGGTTAGGATTTAACATTTTGTGTATTGGGTCGTGTGCATCAGCCATGCATGGATTTAAGGTTCTGTTTTCTCTTATTGTGCCCACATCAGTTATGGATTTAAGGCTCTCTCTGTTTCTTTCTCAATAATTTGTTATACCCTTGTGCCTTGTGCCCACATCAGTCATGGATTTAAGGCTCGCTCTGTTTCCTTCTCAATAATTTGTTATACCCTTGTGCCGTGGGCCTGAGCCACCGTATTAAGTCTCTATTTTCTCCGCAAGAATTTTACCCTTGATGGCTCTGCTTCCTCGTCAATAGTTTTATTCTATCATACCGTTTTTAATACGTTTAATTTTTTCATTCATTGCTTCAATCAAGGCATATCTCTGGATTCAGCTTAACGTGTGGCTTCTTTCGCTGTATTGTGCACCGTGTGTTATTTTAACCTGAGGTTTTTTATATATAACCTACTTTGTATTGCGTTATGTTCCATGTGATACTGTAATCCATGGTTTTTAACACTTATATATTTTTATCTGTAACCAATTAAAACCCTTAAAAACCTACCTCATTAAAACTTCGTTCGGTTACAGTTACCCTTTTTATTATACTGTATACAGCGATTGATATCGCGTTGAAATTGAATTAATTTTGTTTGAGTTTTTAAATATCAAATGCGATTTAGTGTTTTAACCAAATTTTTAAGAAAATAATTGATAATTCAAATTATTTAATTAATTTTTCCAAGTTTTTTTAATTGGTTATTCAGATTGAGGTCTTATTGCAGATTTGTTCTTTTGTGATTTTGTTTGTTGATTTTATCCAAATTCTGCAATAGCATGCATTACTTTTACTTAAAGTTTAATTCTCTTGAATTTTCGATTGCACTTAGTTAATTTTACTCAAAGTTTCACTAGCCTATGGTGCCCCAAAGTTTAGTTCTCTTGGATTTTTTATTACACTTAGTTATTTTACTCAAAGTTTCGGTAGCCTATGGGCAGGAGAAAATACAAGTGCCTCCAAAAATACATCTGCCACACCCCAGGAGCTCCCAAAAATACACCTGCCACCCTCCAAAAAATGCACATTCCACACCACCTGCCACCATATCCATCCATGGAAACTCACCAGATTCAGAGCTCCACATTCTTCTCCAAGTGACCATGGAATGACGATCATCTACCTTCACATCAGACACTCAATCTCGAGGTCTTCTGCCCATTTTTTTTGAATTTTGGCCTCCCCCTCTTGCCCAAGCATTTGGTCACCATGATTCATGGTGACCAAATGCTCGTACTGGAGGGGGAGTCCAAAATTAAGAAAAAACCAGCATAAGACCTGGAGATTGAGTGTCTAATGTGAAGGTAGACAATCATCATTTTTGTGACAACTGCCACACATCTATTGTAAGTTTCTATAGAAGCTGTGATGATTGTGAGTATGATCTTTATCTTTCTTGCTACCATAAGCTTGGTGAAGGGCGTCTACCAACAATTCTTTACTTTTCAAGGAGTACACCCATCCTAAATTTGGGATTCTAATGCCACAAAGCTTCCAAAGCACCCCTTGAACCCTAATTTGGGTCCCAAAACTTACATAGCCTATGGCACCAAGGAAGAGGATATTAGCATATTAGAAGAGGGGATTCAATCATTAAGCTACACTTGGATGTGATGCTATGAATATTATAACGCATACAACCGAAGTCAAATTCACAGATTCCAAACAAAAGAAATAGATAAATTGAGAGAAAAATACAGAATAAGTGATGGGCTGCAAGATTGAAAACAAAGACTGTGAATTTGGAGGTGCTCTTTGGGATGTTTTTCGGAGAGAGGATATACCCAAGTTACAAGATTATTTGGTGAAACACAAGGGGGAATTCACGCACCTTGAAAATAAGCATCTTACACAAGTTACTAATCCAATTCATGATAAGATTATTTCCCTAATGAGTATCATAAGGGGAAACTGAAAGAAGAATATCGGGTAGAGGCATGGACATTCAAACAAAATCTTTACAAGGCAATCTTTATTCCAGATCGGTGTCCTCATCAAGTTCAGAACCTAAAGTCATCTATTAAAGTTGGCATGGATTTGTATCGCCTGAAAATTTGGAGCAATGTATTCAGTTGACTGAAGAGTTCCGCTTACTGCGCAAGAATCAGAGGGTGAAACCAGACAAGTTAGAGGTGAAGAGGATGATTCTCCATGCAATCATGTAGGCTCACAAGAGCTCGACAGTTTAACCTCAGCCATGGAGGACGAAAAGAAGGGAAATTGTCTAGCATTGTAGAGAATGTGAACACAATTATTGTTATGTTTCTCATCCTACCAGGGTGATTTTTCATGTTTTCCCTAAAAAAAATTGCCACGAAAAGCATGATAAGTCTATTCTATCTTGTGATTTATTTTATTTTCAAAATGATATTTGCTAAATAGAGGTGTGAGGAATGCACGTCATTTTTGAAAATATTTTTTCTTTATCAAATTTATTCTTGAATAGAAGTGTGAGGGAATGCACCTCAGTTTTTAAATGTTTACTCATAATAAGTAGGAAAAAGAGCATGATAAGTCTATTCTATCTTGTGATTTATTTTATTTTCAAAATGATATTTGCTAAATAGAGGTGTGAGGAATGCACGTCATTTTTGAAAATATTTTTTCTTTATCAAATTTATTCTTGAATAGAAGTGTGAGGGAATGCACCTCAGTTTTTAAATGTTTACTCATAATAAGATGGAAAAATAGATGTTCGTTCTATTTTTAAATGATTTATCTTAGAGTGAAAAAGATATTGCAGAGACTTACTTTTTATTTGAACTTGTTTTCTATTATTTGGTATGCTATATGAATGTGTTCTAATATCAACTTTAGCGAGTATGAATGTGTTATGAATGTGTTTTTATATCAACTTTATTGTAACTTAATTGTAGCGAGTTCATTCTCGCATAAAGATTCTTAGTTCCAAGGTACACTGTATAAATATTCTGTGATAGTCTCTTGCAAACAATGAAGAAATTCTACTACAGAAGTCATGGTTAGCAACTGCTTATGTTTATTTTTTCTAAGTTGGAAATTATTTTAAAATCCATTAGAACTATTTTATTCATCATCAATGAATCCATTAGAACTATTTTATTCATTATCAATTAACTATTATTGCAGAATCAATAGTATAATCAATTATTGCAGAATCAATGGCATAATCTAATGAGCTTCTTCTGATCGCAGAACTAACAATATAGCTTATCATCAACTAAGTATCATTGTAGGAACAATGGCAGAAGCTATGAGTTTCTTCATTCTCCTGTAACGTGAACAATGGCAGAAGCTATGGCAAAAGCTATGAGTTTCTTTTGATGCCATTCTCCTGTAACAGGCCTCTGCAAACAATGTAGAATACTACCATATGACTCCAGATTTTTCATTGCTTATTATGTTTATTTTCTGTACTTTGGAAAGTTTTTTTAAATTTTTTAAGATAGGGTTAGAATCAGTTTGAACTATGTTAACAATACACACTATTATTTCAAGCACTATGGCAGAAAACTCACTATTATTGCAAGAAAACTCACTATTATTTCAAGAAATATGGCAGACTATTATTATTACTAACCAGGAATGTTGTATACAGATTTTCTTTGGTAAAGGATAGATATTCTTTGGCGCGCTATTATTGCAGGCGCTAGGGCATAAAACTAACTACTATTGCAGTCACAATGGCAGATTATTATTACTACTACCAAAGAATGTTGTGTATAGATTTTCTTTGGGAAAGGCCAAATTTATTTGATAAGTGGGTTTTTTTAAACCACGTCGTCACTAATACCATTTCGATGTCTGTATCAGCTTTACTAATGAATTGAAGATACTATTATCATTTAGATTTTTCTGATCAACAAGACCTACGTTGTTTGCCGAATTCCTTATCAGCGGCACACGCAGAAATTGGGGCGCGGTATCGTTGAACATAAGATTTCAAGCCACTGGTGGTTAATATATCATGTTGCTGATATAAAAAACAGTAGTTTTAAATGTGGACATAATCCTTTTTTATTTCTCTGGGATTCTGTTTAAATCAAGCCTTGTGCAGTTAGTCATAGTTATCTTCTATATATACACGCATTGGAAACATGAATCTATCCTCTGGCTATGAATCCGAATCAGCAGAAAGGTGCGACACAGATTTCTACCAAAGGTGCTTCAAAAGAGTTTACATCATAGTTACCATAGTTACCAAGTTCAACCGTAATGGAAAAAAATTCGCAAATTCGCCGATTCGGTTCGATATCGTGAATAATTCCCCATTCAAATTTGGTACGGTCTCCACTGACAAGCTTGGTCTATTCGTCCACTTTCTCGCAGCCCGGTGTACATTTCATTCTGTGCACATATTATATAAGATATACCTGAGTATATAAGGCGGTGATGGAAAGTTTCAATGACATGTTATTTACATCATTAACAACAATATGATGAAGAATCCACTAAAGAATGGCATGGCATGGCAGGAAATAAATAGCCCGGAACTCATAGGGACGAATAGGAAGTTTGTATCAAACAAATATTTTCCCTAAGCTTTTTTAAGTGGTTTTGGGTAAACGAATAGAGGTATTCAATATTTTTATAAGCTTTTTTTTAGTGGTTTTGGGTGAATAAAGGTATTCAATATTGACTTAAGAAACCAGGGAGCTATATTTATACGGCAAGTATGCGGAATGCAATGCATCCTTGTTAAATTTTCAAACTAATATATAATATACGTTTTCAAACTCTGTGAGCTGCTCTTTCTTATCACTTGTTTATACCAATTTTAAATTAATAATAATAATACAAATCAGCTGGGTCAATGGGGAATTCTCTGTATTATATATATATATATCCCTTTCGCTTCCATCCTCGGGAATTAGTTGAATTAGTTACATTACATTACAGCTTTCGCATTCGCCTTCTTCGGGGATTCAACGCCCTATCAAGTCCGGTCCCGTGAAGTCCAATATTAGCGAGGCCCGGTACCGTTGGTACATTGTGTTTTAATGTGCTACTTTAACCCATGGTTTTCAAGCCTTAAAATTTTTACCCGTAACTAAATAAAAAAGACTCTACCGTGAAACAATTTTAACCTATCAATTAAACACACCAATGAATTTAATGGCTCAACCTCAACCTCAACCAACTTCCTTACCCTTCCTTCTCACCGGTTTATTAAATTTTCAAATTAATAATGAATACATTTTCAAAATATTCATACAGCTCTCTTATCATTGGTTTGTTTTAAAAATTAATAATAATCAACCTCAGCTCAGCTCTTTCGAGTCAATTGAGAATTCTCTGTTATGCAGCCCTCTTTAGCTTCGCTTCAATCCTCCTGTATCATTTACAACCTTCTTTGAGGATTCAACGCCCCATCAAGTATGGATCCGGTCTTAAGCAGTCAGTTATGGCCCTCTACCATTCGTACTGGTTTTTTTTCCAGAGATAGTTAAACATATAAAATGAAATGAAATACTTTTTATTTTACTTTTCATTGAGTGGAAAAACCTATCCCACCTTTTAAAAATCAAATTTAATTATATATTTAATTACCATATATAATCATGATTCATAAAATCTATTTTTATTTAAATTGTGTTTATTATTTTTTGGATTATGAAAAAATTAAAATAAAACTCTTATCCTATATTACGTTAATAATACCATTTTATGTGCATTATTTTTCTTATAGGGCAGACTTTGTTTTTAGGAATAGCTTATATCTTTAGAAAAAGAATGAAGGAAGGTAAATCAGTATTTGTTTTCAATATTTTAAATAAGTGATAGAAAAGATCATTATTTTTACATAAAAAGAAATAGATAATTTTCGTTATATCTTATTAAAAATATACATTTCCGAAGGTAAATTCGTATTTGTTTTCATTTTTTAAATATATAATGTAAAATATTATTATTTCTATTTATAAAAGAAATTGATAGTTTTCATTATATTTTATTAAAAATATACTATTTTTCTCTAATAAGTGTGTCAGATTGCATGCAGATTAATTTATAGGAAAGACATCACTTCTAACTTTGCTAGGGTTTAGGTTTTGGGGTTTAGGGTTTATGTTTTTGTGTTTAGGATTTAGGGTTTTGTGTTTATGTTTTAGGGTTTATAACACTTGAGTAAATTCTTTTAATAAACACTTAAATCAAAGTTACAAAATTCTTCCTAAATTGTTATAAAATTCATAGGGTTTATGGCTTAGGATTTAGGGCTTGGGGTTTAGGTTTTGGGGTTTAGGTTTTAGGGTGTATGGTTTAATATTTACAACAATTTAGTAAATTCCCTTAATAAACACTTAACTAAAAGTTACAAAATGCTTTTAAGAATGTTATAAAATGCCTATGGTTTAGTGTTTAGTTTACAAGGTTTATTGTTTAGGGTTTAGGGTTTACGGTTTAGTGTTTATGGTTCAAGTTCAGGGTTTATAACACTTTAGTAAATTAATTTAATAAAGACTTAAATAAAAGTTACAAAATGCTTGTTAAAACGTTATAAAATGCTTAGAGTTCAGGGTTTATGGTTATAACACTTAATTAAATGCTTTTGATAAACACGTTAAAAAGTTACAAAAATGTATTTTAAAACGTTATAAAATTCCTAGTGTTTAGGGATAGGGTTTATGGTTGAGGGTTTGGGATTTATAACACTTTCAGAAATTCTTTTAATAAGAACATAAAAAAAAGTTACAAAATGCTTGTTAAAATGTTATAAAATGCTTAGGCTTTAGGGTTTAGGATTTAAAATTCTATAAAATGCACATGGTTTAGTGTTTAGGGTTTATAAAAATTTAGTAAATGATTTTAATAAACAATTTAAAAAAGTAAGAAAAAGCTTGTGAAAATGTTATAAATTACTCAGGGTTTAGAGTTTAGGGTTTAGGGTTTATAAAACTTTAGTAAATCCTTTTAGTAGACACTCAGAAAAAAGTTACAAAACACTTGCTAAAAAATTATAAATGCTTAGGGCTTAGGTTTGAGGTGAACTTTAGTAAATTATTTTAATAAACACTTTAAAAAAAGTCACAAAACTCTTGTGAAAAATTTATAAAATTCTTAGGGTGTATGTGTAGGGTTTACAAAACGCTTATTAAAATGTTATAAAATGTTCACATTTTAAAATGTTACAAAAAACTTGCTAAATTCTAATAAAATGCTTAGGATTTAGGGTTTATAACAATTTAGTAAATTCTTTAAATAAACACTTCAAAAGAAAATTTACGAACACTTCTTAAAATGTTATAAAATACTTAGGATTTAGGGTTTGGGGTTTAAAATTTTATAAAGTTCTTATGGTTTAGGGTTTAGTTTGGGGGTGTGGGTATTAGGGTTTATGGTTTATAGTTTTGAGGGTTTAGGGTTTTTTATTGTTTATGGTTTTTTTAGGGTTTTTAGGGTTTAGCTTTTTTTAGGGTTTAGGGTTTGGGGATTAAGGTTAGGGGTTTATGGATTAGGGGTTTAGGGTTTATAGAACTTTAGTAAATGGTTTTAGTAAACACTTACATAAAATTCACAAAACACTTTTTAAAATGTTATAAAATCCTTATGTTTTAGGGTTTGGGGTTTAGGGCTCAGTGTTTAGGTTTTGCGGTTTAGGGTTTAGAGTTTATAAGACCTTAGTAAATGCTTTCAAGCTTTAGGCTTTAACGTTTAGGGTTTATGAGACCCTAGTAAATAATTTTAGGGTTTATCCTTAAGGCTTTAAGAATTAGGATATAGGGTTTGGGGTTTGGGGTGTAGGTTTTATAACACTTTGGTAAATTCTTTTAATAAACACTTAATTAAAAGTTATAGAAAACATTCTGAAATATTGTAAAATTCTTAGTGTTTAGCATTTATCATTTGGTGTTTACAGTTTGGGATTTAGGGTTTCAGGTTTTAGGTTTTAGCGTTTATGGTTTATGATTTATAACACTAAAGTTACAAAATGCTTTTTAAAATATTAAAAAAAATAGCATTAGGGTTTAGGGTTTAGGATTTATAACAGTGGTAAATTATTTTAATAAACACTTAAATAAATGTCTAAAATGCTTTTCAATATGTCCTAAAATTATTAGGGTTTAGGTTTTAGTGTTTGAGGGTTTAGGGTTTAGGGTTTTAGATTTATGGTTTAAGGTTTACAAAATAAAAGTTACACTTAAATTAAAGTTGCATAACACTCTTTAAAATATTATAAATTAATTAGGGTTTAGGTTTCATGGTTTAGGTTTTAGGGATTAGGGTTTAAAGTTTATAAGACTTTAGTAAATTCTTTTAATAAACACATAAAATAAGTTACAAAACACTTTTTAAAATTTTACGAAATGGCTAGGGATTAGGTTTTAGGATTTGGGGTTTAGGATTTAGGGTTTAAGGTTTATTACACTTTAGTAAATTGTTTTAATAAACACTTAAAAAAAAGTTACAAAACACTTTTTGAAATGCTATGAAAGGCTTAGGGTTTAGTGTTTATCGGTTTATGATTTATAGTTTAGGGTTTAGCTTTCATGGTTTACGGTTTATAACAGCATAGTAAATTATTTTGATAAAAACTTATGTAAAAGTTACCAAAGTCTTTTCATAATGCTATAAAATTATTAGTGCTTAGGGTTTATAACACTTCAGTAAATTCTTATAATAAAAAGTTAAAATACACTTGTTAAAATGTTATAAATTACTTAGGGTTTAGGGTTAAGAGTATAGGGTTTATAAGAATTTAGTAAATCCTCTTAACAAACACTTAAACAAAAGTTAGAAATTTTTTTAGGATGTTATAAAATGCTTAGAGTGTAGGGTTTAACAAACACTTAAACAAAAGTTAGAAATTTTTTTAGGATGTTATAAAATGCTTAGAGTGTAGGGTTTGGGGTTTATGGTTTGGGGTTTGGTGTTTAGAGTTTAAGGTTTAGAATTTATAACACTTTAGTAAATGATTTTAATAAACACTTAAATAGAAGTTAAAATATGTTTTTTAAAATGTTATAAAATTATTAGTGTTTAGCGTTTAGCATTTAGGGTTTAGGGTTCAGGGTTTAGGGTATAGGGTTTCTGGTTTACATTTTAGGATTCAGGTTTTATAACACTTTATTAAATCCTTTTAATAAACACTTAAACAAAAATTACAATATGCTTTTTAAAATCTTATATGCTTAGGGTTTAGATTTTAATGTTCACGATTTGGGCTTTAGGGTTTAAGCTTTAGGATTTAGGGTTTATGGTTTAGGGTTTAGGGTTTGGGGTTTAGTGTCGAGGGTTTAGGGTTTATAAGAATTTATTAAATTATTTTAATAAACACTTTGAAAAAATTTCAAAATAATTTTTATAATGTTCTAAAATGATTAGGTTTTAGGGTTCACGGTTTGGGATTTAGGGTTTAGGGTTTAAGGTTTGGGATTTTGGGTTTAGGTTTAGGCTTAATTGTTTAGGGTCTACAACATTTTGGTAAATTCTTTTAATAAAAACTTAAATAAAAGTTACAAAACAATTTTTAAAATGTTATAAAATTGTTAGGGTTTCGGGCCCATAGTTTAGGGTTTAGGGTTTATGCTTTGTGGTTTAGGGTTTATGTTTTTGTTTTTATGGTTTAGGGTTTATAACACTTTAATAAGTACTTTTAATAAACACTTGAGTAAAGGTTACACAATTCTTCTTAAACTATTATGAAATTCTTAGGGTTTATGGTTTAGGGCTTGGGGATTACGGTTTAAGGTTGAGGTTTTTGGGGTTTAGGTTTTAGGGTATATGGTTTAAGTTTTATAACAATTTAGTAAATTATTTTAATATGCACTTAAATAAAACTTACAAAAATATTTTTAAAATGTTATAAAATGCCTACGGGTTTAGGGTTTAGTTTATAGGGTTTAGGGTTTATTGTTTAGGGTTTAGTGGTTAGGGTTTGGTGTTTAAAGTTTATAAAAATTTATTAAGTTCTTTTAATAAACACTTAAAAAATGTTACAAAACAAGTTCTAAAATGTTATTAAATGATTAGGGTTTAGAGTTTAGGGTTTTGGGTTTAGGGTTTAGGGTTTATTGTTTAGGGTTTGGTGTTTAGGGTTTGGGGTTTAGGGTTTAGGGTTTCGGGTTTGGGGTTTCGGGTTTGGAGTTTTGGGTTTGGGGTTTAGGGTTTAGGGTTTAGGGTTTAGGGTTTGGGGTTAAGGGTTAGGGTTTAGGGTTTAAGTTTTATAAAAAATTATTAAGTGCTTTTAATAAACACTTAAAAGGGTTTTTTCTTTTCTACGTTAAGACTAACCTAAGTACCCACGGGGGATTTGAACTGGTGACCTATCGCAAGGAGTGCTTTAACAATGCACCCATTCACCTTCAATCCAAAGCCCCGTGGGCCAACACTTAAAAAGGGTTACAAAACACTTTTTCAAATTTTATTAAATGATTAGGGTTTAGATTTTAGGGTTTGCGGTTTGCGGTTTAGGGTTTATTGTGTACGGTTTAGGGTTTAGTGTGTAGGGTTTAAGGTTTAGGTTTTATAACACCTTGGTAAATTCTTTTAATAAAAACTTAAATAAAACTTACAAAACTATTTTTAATAGATCATAAAAAGCCTAGGTTTTAGGGTTTAGGGTTTGGGGTTCGGGGATTAGGGTTTAGCATTTAGAGTTTAGGGTTTAGTGTTTATAACACTTCAGTAGCTTATTTTCATAAACAATTAAATAAAAGTTAGAAAAATCTTGTTAAAGTGTTATAAAATGCTTTGGGTTTAGGGTTTAAGGTTATAACACTTTATTAAATGCTTTTAATAAAAACTTAAAAAATTTACAAAAATGTATTTTGAAACGTTATAAAATTCTTAGTGTTTGGGGATAGGGTTTATGGTTTTGGTTTGGGATTTATAGCATTTGGATAAATTATTTTAATAAGAACATTAAAAAAAGATACAAAAAGATTGTTAAAATGTTATAAAATGCTTAGGTTCTAGGGTTTAGGATTTAAAATTATATAAAATGCTCATGTTTTAGAGTTTATGATTTATAACGCTTTAGTAAATCCTTTTACTAAACACTTAAAAAAAGGTAAGAAAATGTTTGTTAAAATGTTATAAAATACATAGGGTTTAGAGTTTAGGCTTTAGGGTTTATGGTTTTGGATTTAAAATGTTATAAAATGGTTACAGTTTGAGATTTAGGGCTTATAACATTTTAGTAAATGCTTTTCATAAAAACTTAAAAAAAAATTACAAAAAGCTTTTTGAAATGTCATTGAATGCTTAGAATTAGGTTTAGGGTTTGGAATGTTATAAAATGATTAGGGTTTAGAGCTTAGGGTTAGGGATTTATAAAACTTTAGTCAATCCTTTTAATAAACACTTAGGAAA